>JACJUY010002140.1:3561-36938 GCA_014220935.1 Platorchestia sp. MABIK
TTTGAATGCAGGAGTTTGAGTATGAATGCTAAGAGGGGACTGTATGAAAGTTTGATTGTGCCAGTTTCGTTGTATGGAGCCGAGTCCTGGGGTTTGAGAGTTAGCTGAGAGGAGGAAGATGGATGTATTTGAGATGAAGTGTTTGAGGAGCATGTATGGAGTGACAAGAAGAGATAGGATCAGGAATGAGTTGGTTAGGGGGCAGACGGAGGTTATCAAAAAGCTGAGCAGGCGAGTGAATGAAAGAGTGCTTGGATGGTTTGGGCATGTTGAAAGAATGAATGTTGAGCTTCTGGTAAAAAGATTTATATGTCGTGAGTGAGTGGTATTCGAGTGCGAGGTAGACCACGGATGTGTTGGATGGATGGGGTGAAGCGTGCTTTGTATGAAAGGGGTCTGACTGTGGATATGGCAAGAGGGATGACTGCGGACAGAAGTGAGTGGGGGCAGTGCATAAGAAGGTAATTTTATTTTGACGCTGTACTGGGAGCTTGCCCGCGTGTGATGGGGGTTGACCTGTCATGTGCGGGGGGAGGGGTTGCACTCAATGAAGCGGTCGGGGTAAACCAGCTGTGGCTGTCAGGCCTGACTGTGGAAGGTGGTTGTGCTGGGCTGCTGCTGATCCTGGCAGTTCTGGTGCGGCCAGTGCTGCCTCTCTCGCATTCTAGTGACTAAGGGTGTTGATTGTGGCCTGCTGTCGGCTACCCTCCAATAGGGAGGAGAGGCCTGGTATATGTATGTATGTATGTCTTCCCAGACATGCCGATTCTGTCTCCTCAACAGTCACCTGCGAACTAAAAAGTTTGATCAAAATTTCGTCAGGAGCCCGCATTCGCATCAAAAATTTGACGATCCAGCAAAAAAAAATATATCATACGGATTTGATCCATCAAAATTTTGACTCAAATCATTTTTTGACATCAAAATGTCCTATACACACAATCAAATTTTGCATCAAAATTTTGATATCAATATTTTGATGCAAAATTTTGACGCTTTTTTTGAACGTGTATAGACCCCTTTAGTTCTGCGCAGAAAGAAGAAGGTAATTTTTTCCTTAAAACAATTTCATTTAAACGTTTCCTCTAATTTTCCAGGCACAAACGAATTCGTTGTTGTGTATTTTGTACTACAGTTCTCAGAATATGTGGTGAAACGGCGCAAATTTTTTCAATTATAATCTGTATCATTCTTTGGAAATTTTTTTGAACCTTTAAAAGAGTTTATCCTCAAAATAAACTTTTTATACAAATAAATATATAATAAGAGGTTATCCTTAAAAATAAAAATGTAGAGGAGACAAATCCGGCGGTCGAGGAGTTCAATGAATGGGACCAAAGCGTGAAATTATCAATGTTGACCTGGAGATGCTGTCCTTAATAATGCCATCGTGTCTCTTGCTGTGTCAGATGTGGTCCCATCGGAAGCAAGAATGCAAGGTTCAGATGGAATCTTGAAAAATCTTTTCATAGAACTCCTTCTTACTCCAACTGAAGATCCAATATTTTGAAAAAAATATTCCACAATTACTGTTTGCTCTTCCACTGTGTATAAAATCATCTTTAGCGGTTTCAAAAGAATAGTACTGTTAAATTCGGAAGTCTTATTATGACCAGTCTGTATCATTAATACATGACTCCCAATAGTTCCCTTTTCATTTGCACCTAACGAGAACTTTGACTGCTCTAAAGTTTTGGCCGAATGAATATTTTAAATGGTAAAGTGAGTTTTAGGCAACCCTGTGATGTCATGAGCAAAGAAGCGTGAAGCGTGAAGAGAACGTCGCTACTTAATTTTGACCAATGGTGGATTCAAGCGCTAGCCTCAATGAACCCTTTAAATAAAACTGTTATAGTTCCCGCATTTTTTTAAATTATCATTTAACTTGAGGGACTGGAATAACTTAAAAATATTAGATTATTTGTTAGTATAAACCTCCCTAACCGTTTAAAAAAGGGCGTTTCGAACAGAGGAAGGAGGAAGGCACCATTTAGTGTGGAGATAAAGGAAAGCGGAATCTATGCAGAAGAGTCATAGAGACAGTGAGTTGAGAAAGATGTTCATGAAACTAGGTAAAAGTTGAAAAAGAAAGTAGTAGGTGCTGAAAAACAGGACAGCAGTGAACCGAGAAAAGTAGTCCTTAAAAACAAAAAACATTTTATTTCAGCAAAAAGGAAGCCTATCTTACTCTCAGCTCAGGCATTCACACATTTTCCCCCTGGGAGTGTTTATCTGGAATAACTTAAACAACGATCGTTTTTATATCAATTAGATTTAGAGGAAATTCGGAAAATTATAGTGAGTCGGAAGATGGATGTATTGGCTCTGAGTGAGACAAAGTTGAAAGGTAGTGGTGAGATGATGTTTGGGAATGTATATGGAAGAATATCTGGTGTGCGTGAGGGACATGCAAGAGAGGGTGTGACTTTATTATTGAGTGAAAAAAATACGAGAGAAAGTATTTGAATGGTGTAAGGTGTGAGCAAGAATAATGTGGGCGCGATTTAAATGGGGTGTAGAGTCATGGGTGTTTGCGAGTGCATATGGACCGGGATCGGAGAGGAGTGGGGAGGAGAGAGAGGAGTTTTGGGAGAAGGTGGCCGAGTGTGTTGCAAGAGTGGGCAATGGTTGTAGAGTTGTGGTGATGGGGGCCCTGAATACGAGAGTGGGCGATGAGGTGGTGGAGGGTGTCGTTGACAGGTATGGAGTAGCTGGGGTAAATGAGAGTGGCAGATGCTTGGTGAAATTGTGTGTGGAGAGTGAGATAGTGGTTAGGAATTGTCTGTTTGAGAAACGGAGTATAAACAAGTACACATCTGTGAAGGTGAATGGAGGTGTGACAGTGGAGACAGCGTTGATGGATTATATTTTGATTAGCAAGGGAGTGATAGGTCGTTTGCTTGACCTGCATTCACAGCGTGGTGAGATGAATGGCATTTCAGATCATTACTTGATGGATGGAAAGTTGAGAGCGAGTGGAGTGGGGGGAGGCGTAAAAAGGAGGAGTGGGAGGGAGGTGATAAATATAAACAAGTCGCATGAATCCGAGGGTGGATGTGAGTATCATGAGAAGATGAAAGTAAAATATGGGAGGGTGAAGGTGAGAGAGGTTGGTGGAGTGGAAAGGGAATGGAAGTTATTCAAAGAAGCAGTGATAAAGTGTGCAAGGGAAGTGTGTGGAGTAAGGAAGGTGGGAGGGGGATTAGAAAGGGGAGTGAATGGTGGAACGGGGATGTAGGAGCTGCTGTGAGAAGAAAGCGGGGAGCGTTCGAAAGATGGCTGGTAAGGGGCAGCCAGCAAAATTTCGAACAGTATAGGGAAAGGAAGAAAGAAGTGAGAAAAATGGCAAGGAGAGTAAATAGGCGGCGGATCAGAAGTGGGGGAAGAAGTTAGGAGGGGACTTCATTGAGAGAACGAAGATTTTTTGGAAGGATGTGAAGAGAATTAGGAAAGGACAGGTGGAGAGTGAGGCAAGTGTGATGGATGCAAATGGTAGGCTGCTAGTGGAGGGATCTGATGTCCGGACAAGATGGGTGGAGTATTTTAAATAACTGTTGAACGTGATGGATGATAGGGTTGCGAGAGTGGTAGCTGTTGGAAGTGACGTTAGAATGCATGTGTTTGGAGAAGTGAATAGTAGTCGAATAAAAAGTGAAGAAGTAAAAGGTGCGTTGAATGCGATGAAAATGGAATAGCTCCAGGTTTAGATGGGTACACGGTTGAATGTCTAAAGAGAGGAGGAAAGACGGTTCTAGAATGGTTGGTACGTCAGTTTAATGTGTGTTTTGATGCTTGTAAGGTGCCTGTAGATTGGAGTAGCGCGTGTGTAGTTCCGTTGACAGGTATGAGTGCAGTAATTTCAGAGGTGTGAGCCTACTGAGTGTTGTTGGGAAGCTGTATGGAAGGGTTTTAATTAGATGAGTGAGAGTGATGACGGATGGTGCGCTAGCTGAAGAGCAATGTGGTTTTAGAAGTTGTTGAGGTTGTGTGGATCCAATGTTTGCTGTGAGACAGTTGGCTGAGAAATACTTGGCGAAAGGAAAAGATGTGTATTGGGCATTTATGGATCTGGAGAAGGCGTATGACAGGCTGGGCCGTGAGGCATTATGGCGGGTTATAGTCTTGTATAGAGTGGGTGGGAGGCGGTTGAATGCGATCAAGAGTTTCTACATTGATAGAAGAGGATGCGTGAGAGTTGGGAATGAGGTGAGTGACTGGTTTCCAGTTGTGACAGGTGTGAGGCAAGAATGTGTGATGTTGCCGTGGTTGTTCAATTGTTTATGGATGGTGTGGTGAGAGAAGTGAACGCGAGAGTGTTGGGAAAGGGTACGCAGTTGGTGGGACAAAATGGGATGAATTGGGAAGTGTGTCAGTTGTTATTTGCAGATGATACAGCGCTTGTGGCTGATTCAGAGGAAAAACTGCGGAGGCTGGTTGTAGAGTTTGGTAGAGTGTGCGAAAGGCGTAAATTAAGAGTGAATGTAAATAGAAGCAAGGTGATGAGGTGTTCAAGAGGTGGAGTGTTTGGAACATTGGATGTGAGGATGAATGGTGAAGTCTTAGAGGAGGTAGAGCATTTTACTGTAGGTACCTCGGGTCGGACGTGGCTGTGAATGATAGTATGGAAGTAGAAGCCAGACACCGAGTGAGTGAAGGATGCAAAACTTTGGGTGCAATGAGGAAAGTTTTTGAATACAGGAGTATGAGTATGAGTGTTAAAAGGGGTCTGTTTGAAAGCTTAATCGTGCCAGTTTTGCTGCATTAGCAGAGTCTTGGGGCTTATGAGCAGCTGAATGGAAGAAGCTGGATGTGTTTGAGATAAAGTGTTTAAGAAGCATGTTTGGAGTAACAAGAAGAGATAGGATTAGAAATGAATTGGTTAAGGGGCAGACGGGTGTTGCCAAGAAGATGAGTAGGCGGGTGGATGCATGAGTGCTTGGATGGTTTGGGTATATTGAAAGAATGAATGCTGAGTGGCTGGTAAAAAAGATTTATTCGTCGGAGGTGAGTGGTATTAGAGCACGAGGAAAGCCGCGGATGAGTTGGATAGATGAGGCGAAAAGTGCATTGTATGAGAGGGGTCTGACTCTGGGTGTGGCGAGAGGGATGACTGCGGACAGAAGTGAGTGGAAGCAGTATATAAGGATGTAAATTTTGACGCGGTCACTGGAAGCCTGCCCGCATGTGACGGGGTATATGATTGTCCTGTCATGTGCGGGGGAAGGCTGCACGCAATGAAGCGGTCGGGGTAAACCAGCTATGGCTGTCGGGTCTGACTGTGGAAGAGGGTTGTGCTGGGCTGCTATTGATGCGGGTAGTTCTGGTGTGGCCTGTGTTGCCTCTCTCGCCTCCTAGTGGGTTGAATGTTTGTATATTGTTTATCTCTTCCATTTGACTTGCTGTCGGCCACCCCCCCCGTAAGAAGGAAATGTTTGGGTAATAAACAAGTTTGGAAGAAAATTAAATTCAAATTCAAGATGTAACTTTAAAATTCTTCCACAACACATGTTGCATGATTAATCTTTATGTTTTTAAAAACACAGTTTTTTTTCGTATTAGATCTTGAAAGCTAGAGCAACAAAATGTAATAAAAATTGGGATGACAATTTCAAATTATTTCACAATCATTAGTCGAAGGAGCGAAAAATTAAAACTGAAGTTTTTTTTATGTGAGTGATCTATTGTTCCTTAAGTTCAAATAGATTTGATTTTTAAACTAGTACATTGCGTGTAAGCCGAAATTAACACATTTTTATAGTAATGTTTAAAGGTACGTACAAACCTAAGGAAAGAACTGTTCAAAAATTACCTTTATTAATTTTAGATAATTGTACACCTAAACCAAATGGCAATAATTTCAACGCTTCGAATGTAACAAAATGCATCCACACCAAATTTTAATTAGCAAGTGAATAATTTATGGTTACAAAAATAAATCATAAATTCATTTGAAGAATCTGAAAAATGCTCACGTCATTCCACTATCAGCAACTGCATAATTGCCCACAGATTTTTTCATTATTTTCAGTGAAAGGAAGCGTCTAGTTCAAAATTACGTAAGCATGTAAAACCTCTAACTCAATCAAGCAGATACCGCTTGATTGAAATATTTACTTCTGATTTTTTCCAGTGGGTTCGACGAAAATCCTTTCTGAAAAGCTTATTTTTAGTCGGACTTAATTAACTTGCAAGTCTGTTCGAATGAAAATAGAAATTTCCTCGAAATAATCAAATTCGTTCACACTGGAAAATGAGGCTTTAAAGCAAACAAGATTTACTCTGATCTTAAGAGAATTATTGAAATTGTCATCAGGGCTAATGTGGCTTGATGTTTGAGAAATTCATGAAATGATCTCGACAAATTAGCGAGAGAGTGTAGGCCTGATGTATGACTCCAAATGACTACATACCTGACAGCGGCTGACGAGAATGAGACGAAACAAACACCTTTTTTATGGCACTCGCAACACGGGCCTACTTCGCTGCATACTTCAAAAAATTCGATGCGAAACCTTTGGCGGTAATATCCATCAAGGATCTTGAAATTCATCATAGACTTTGTGTAAAAGAAATTATCGCAAGGCCCAAATAACGAAATGTGCAGTATAGACTCGTAGGTCTGACCCAACACGCAACCATGGACACAAGTTCGCGTAAACTTACTACACTCATCAGACTCTGAGAGCACATTTATGGCATAGTGAAGATTGGTGTTTGGTTGGTGTTGAGTGCGTAAGTTTGTGTAAACATTCTTTTAATATAAAATCGTTCTCTATTTTACCTAATTCCATAGAATACAGTTTTAATTCCTTGCATGATCGTAAACTTGGTCGTTAAGCCAGTTATTTCAGCCATACGTTTGACGCACAAGCACACACTGTCCTGTGCAATTTATTTGCTCAGTAACTTGATGTTCATCTTGTTTTGTGCGAAAAGGCTTCCTAAATTCATTTATTCGAATTTTTTTTAACACATACAATTTTTTCTACTGCAGGTTACTTTTCTAAATATACCTATAAGGCGGTGTAAATGACAGTTCAAGACGAGCGTAACGTCAGTTGAAGTAAATCAGACATAACAACTATCATTTGAGTAAGATAGGGTTGCAAAAAATCCTTTATTTCTGAGTGGCAGAAACGCTCATTTTCATGAACGAAAGTTTATTTTCACATTCCCCACTCTGTCCTTTTTTGTGTTTGCAGTCTGATTCCTACCAGAAATATACGTTGACTTTACAGTCCGTAGAACTGTCAGCCACGCCATTCGTGGTATGCACACTATAAACTCGAACAAATCTTAACGTTCTCAACATCACACTTAGACTTATTAAATTTATTTTGTTTGTTACATTTATTCATTATATTTTACAGTCACATAGATTTACTACATTTTTACATTGATATTTATTTAGCATATTGACATAGGTATATTTATTATATTTCAGCATTCTGAGACTCAGCTGAGCTTATTGTACCGAACGCATCAGAACAGCAATGCTCACCGCCCCGGTGCAGGGCTGCTCCCACCTGCGGCCGGCTACTCAGCCATCATCTCCACTAGCGCCTCACTAGGCTCTCGCCATCAGCGTGCGAGCTATGGCACGGCTACACCCAGACTACAGATTTCACGTTTAACTCATTGAGAATTATTCACTAGGTAATTGATTTTTCCAATCCATTGCGTTATACTCAATTTTCAGCAAATTTCATCTATTGGTTCAGTGAATAGAAAACTTTTTTTCACTGTGTTTCGCCAAATTCATTTGCTGAATTCCACTCAGCGTTTAGTTAAATACCAAGTCACTGCTTTTGGGAGGACAGATTTACGGAGACCGGAAAAATCGCTCAAAAGTTACCCTGTCCCATCATTCTCAAAGAATGAAACCACCAGCGCAAGACCGTTATTGGTTAGGTTATCAGTGAGAACACGTCATGTTAGAACGATTTTCGTTTTATGATTTTCCTGTTGAGACAAAACTTAATTTCAGCGGGATGTTTCTTTAGTACAGAAGTCTTATATGGCAATCTCGACACAAAATTGCTGCTGAAGAACCATAATGTACATGAACAATGACATCAGCCAATATGTATCTTGTTACGAAATATTTTACTACGAATTTAAAAAACCAGGAACACTGCTCGTAGGTTAAGCATTATTTTAATATTACAAATCGTCAAATTCAAAAAACGTTTCGAAGTCCTGCTCCATCCTCAGTAAGTACAGTCTGAAAAAGCGTAAAAAGGCAAAAGTTCGTCAGAAATGTTAAAAAAGAAAATTGAAAGAAACACTGATGTAAAAACTTTCAGGGGATAAGAACTATTCGTACAATGATTCCAAAGTTCTTAGTTCCGAATCATTAACAGCATTGCACAGTATTTCAAATTGGTCTTCAGCGACTCCAGCACCACACTGCTCTGCATTGAGACGCACAGAAGAATGAGGCGGTTGCACAAGAGACCTCCCGGTACGATGACTAACTCCGCGATGCTGGGCAATCCTTATATAAAACGGCAAGGTCGTCATACCGACATAGCCTGATGTACACTGTAAACAACTAAATTTGTAAACTAAGGACGCCCTCATTCGCTTCAGGAGTACATCTTTATACCGAAAAAATTAGCCGATTTTAAATGAACTGACAGAAATTAGGCACAATTTTACGTCAGAAACATAGCGATTGAAAAGCGATTCCAAATCTCTAGACATCTTCTCAGACAACTGGCCAAAGAAAGGAAAACTGCAATACCAAACATTGTACAGGGTCGACATTGTCACTAACTTTTGAATACTTTTTGAAAAAAAAACTCTTAACATTAGTGCAGATTACGGAAGAAGGAAACCCGTTGTTGCGGAAAAAAGAGTGTAGGAAATTGAATTCATTGTGAAGGTTGTTAAAGTTGCAGCAAATATTGTAAGCTCTGTTTGCAAGCGTCCTAATCGCATTCACTTTGAACCTGAAGCTACAAAAGCTAAAAAAACACAATCCCAAACCTGTGAACGAAGGTTTTCGATACACAGAGGTGGTGAAAGTCTTACCGGTTCTTGCAACATTCGCATCTATAAAGGGAATACAATCATGATCTTCGGTTTCGACAGTAAATTTAATGGAATGATGTTTAGAATTCAAGTAGTCGAGAAAAAATGAAACATGGTCAGGATCTTTAAACAATACAAAAGTGATCTAAAATAACTCCAGCATTGCTGCTTCTTAGCTTGAGAATAAAAAGCAAGGCGAAAATCGCTACACATATAGTCATTTCTATAAAAAATGATCATATAAAACTGAACGTTTCGGACTAACTGTCCATCTTCAGCAAAAAATCTCTGTAAAACGAAACGAAAGAGGCAAAAATTAATACACTAAAGAAGTATCTATATAAATCTAAACTTTTAAAAAACACTAACAACGGTTAAATGATATAAGAGGAAAAACTGAGTAGCTGAATTAGGTGTTGGCAGTATGAAGCGGGAAAGCACTTTGGGTGTCATTCAGTATAGGTTTCTTTTTGTAGATATGCAGAGATTCGAGAAGGCAGGAAGAACCTGCCTGGTTATACCTGCCGTACCCTGATGACCAGAGTTTCCGAGCATGCTGGGCGTAGTTGCAGAACTGGTCTTCCTCTTGGGTCCCCCCCCACTGTCCTCTGTTAGATCTCATGCAGAAGAGTGCAATGTTCCGGTCTCTCTAAATGATTTCAAAATCTTGGCCGGTACCTCTTACAGAACAGATCTGCGCCTTCTCGAATCTCTGCATATCTAAAAAAAGAAACCTATACTGAATGACACCCAAAGTGCTTTCCAGCTTCATGTTGCCGACACCTAATTCAGCTACTCAGTTTTTCCTCTTATATCATTTTACCGTTGTTAGTGTTTTTTCAAAGTTTAGATTTGTATAGATAATTCTTTAGTGTATTAATTTTTGCCTCTTTGGTTTCGTTTTACAGAGATTTTTTGCTGAAGATGGACAGTTAGTCCGAAACGTTCAGTTTTATATGATAATTTTTAATTAAAATGACTAAACTTTTAGAGATTTTCGCCTTGCTTTTTAATACAAAAGTGTCGTCAATGTATCGACAATACAACGTGGGCTCGAAATCCAGGGGTTAATCATTAAGCCACTTTGTCTCCCAGTGGCACATAAATATATTTGAAAAAGTGGGACCCAATGGGAGACCCATATACAAAGACCCTCTACTTGCTTGTACAGTTTATTAGCATAGATGAAAACTGAATTCATAACAGACAATTCAAGCAAGGTTTTGAAATGATTTTGGGTGAAATCAGAAATTACATCGCTGGAGTAACGAAAATAGTTTTTATAATTATATCCATGGTTTCTACTAACGGTACATTTGTAAATAAATTTTTTACATCAAACGAAGCCATAAATGATTGATCTGTATTTTGAATACAAGTAATGTCTCGAGTAAACTGTGAGGAATTTTCGAAAGTATACTTGATAACGGATAAAGGATTCGAAAGAGGCACTACAAATTTTGCTAGGTTGAAACTCGGAGTATTAACCGAGGAGAAAATTGAGCGTAGTTGAAATTTAGAAGAAAAATTGGATTTATAAATTTTAGGTAGCCCATAAAGAATCCCAGGACACGAGCCGGATGAGTACAGTTTTGAATTGAGATTGTTCGGTGAAACCTGCAAAACCTGCAAATTGATTTTATCTTCAATGAGCAGAACCGTTTTTCCCATGATTCATTAATGACACTGAATTTTCTGGTATCTGAAATTATTGATTTCATATAGCCAATATAAAGGTCTTTGTCAAGGATGACAATTCCACGTCCCTTGTCAGGCTTACAAGTTACAATATTTCAATTTTTACTTAGTGTTTTCAATGCTGAAAAGTCTTTCTTTTTCGAACACAGAAGAAAATGTTTTGAAGGATTTAAAACTGTAAAAATACCGAAAGGTCACAGAGCGCAAATCTTGCAAGAAACTGGCCCGATTCCTACATTGCCAAGTTTTAGTAGAACCTTCTAACTTTTCAAATGCTAGGATGTATTTGTAGAAATCTTATTTAAAAACCGGCAAACAAAAATCAAGACCGAAAGATAAGAAATACTTTGTGCGTTCAGTTAAAGGTATTGCACTAAAGTTATGAATGTTAGGGTCACACGGATGAATATTATTATCCACACTAAGGTTTTCAAGCTTCTTTCGGTGAGTCTCGAGGGTAGTAGCTCTGAAGACCTTATCCGCTGTTCGACAAAACCCGCGAATACAAAAGGCATCAAGACCCGTAAAGAACGCTTGAACCTCAGCCTCTGCAGCATCCCTCACGTTGGTTAGGTCACAAACAAACTTGATTTTATGGTGCATACTTCACACTATGCTGTACTTTATACTTTATACCATACTTTATACTTTACTTTAGAAAATTCCTCACAGTTTACTCGAGACATTTCTTCTATTCAAAGTACAGATTAATTATTTACGGCTTCGTTTGATGTAGAAAATTTACTTACAAATGTACCGTTAGTAAAAACGATAGACATAATTATAAAGACTCTTTTCGTTATTCCAGCTGATGTAATTTCTGGTTTCACCCAAAATCATTTCAAAACCTTGCTTGAATTGTCTGTAATGAATTCAGTTTTCATCTCTGCTAATAAACTGTAGAAGCAAGTAGAGGTACTTGGTATATGGGTCTCCCATTGGGGCCCACTTTTTCAAATATATTTATGTGCCACTGGGAGACAAAGTGGCTTGATGATTGTCCCCTGGATTTCAAGCCTACGTTTTATCGTAGATACATTGACGACACTTTTGTATTGTTTAGAGATCCTGACCATGTTCCATTATTTCTAGACTACTTGAATTCTAAACAATTTCATACAATATACTGTCGAAACCGAAGATCATGATTGTATTCCCTTTTTAGATGCAAATGTTGCAAGAACCGGTAAGACTTTCACCACCTCTGTATATCGAAAACCTTCGTTCACAGGTTTGGGCTTGAGTTTTTTTTAGCTTTTGTAGCTTCAGGTTCAAAGTGAATGGGATTAGGACGCTCGTAAACAGAGCTTACAATATTTGCTGTAACTTTAACAACCTTCACAATGAATTCAATTTCCTGCACTCTTTCTTCCTCAACAACGGGTTTCATTCTTCCGTAATCTGCACTAATGTTAAGAGTTTTTTTTTGCAAAAAGTATTCAAAAGTTAGTGACAATGTTGACCCTGTACAATGTTTGTATTGCAGTTTTCCTTTCTTTGGCCAGTTGTCTGAGAAGATGTTTAGAGATTTGGAATCGTTTTTCAATCGCTATATTTTCCTGACTTAAAATTGTGCCCAATTTCTGTCAATTCATTTAAAATAGGCTAATTTTTTCGGTATAAAGATGTACTTCCGAAGCGAATGAGGGCATCCTTAGTTTACAAATTTAGTTGTGTACAGTGTACATCAGGCCATGTCGGTATGACGACCTTGCCGTTTTATATAAGGATTGCCCAGCATCGCGGAGTTAGTCATCGTACAGGGAGGCCTCTTGTGCAACCGCCTCATTCTTCTGTGCGACTCCATGCAGAGCAGTGTGGTGCTGGAGTCACTGAAGACCAATTTGAAATATTGTGCAATGCTGTTAATGATTAAGAACTAAGAATTTTGGAATCATTGAACATATCCGAAGAAAAGCCCGTTTTAAATAATGTGAATAGTTCTTATCCGGTGGAAGTTTTTACATGAGTTTTTCTATGAATTTTCTTTTCTAATATGTCGGACGAACTTTTGTCTTTTTACGTTTTTTCAGACAGTACTGAGGATGGAGCAGGGCACCGAAACGTTTTATGGATATGGTGATGTGTAATAGTAAATGATGCTTAACGTACGAGCAGTGTTCCTCGTTTTTATATTCCTAACGAGCATTCGATTTAAAAAAAATGATTTTCAAAAACATTTTAAGAACTGTTCAGAAATTCACGGCGGAATTAATTTCATGAATTAGTAACTAAATTGTGTTTTTTTAAATTGTTTTATTCATGTCGTTTTGGAATTTGTTACACTGTTGCAATGTCGTTTTGTAGCATTTTATTCAGATTCGTTGGAGCAAATTTTAACGTGTAATACAGTGCGTTCTTGTTGCATCAGCGCTTCGTGTGCCTTGTGTGTCCCCTGTATGTTTGTGTTAGAAATATGTGTGTGTGGAGCTTGTGATAGCTTGTGTAAGTGAGAAAGGTTGTGGTCGGACAGGCTAAGAACAGACAGCCGAGAGAGTGATTTATGATAGACCTCAAAGAATGCGAAACACTAACTGAAAGGAAATGTGCACAGCGGGGAACATAAGCTAGCAGGCTTTCGAAAATATACAAGAAAAACATTGAACGTTGAGTTCTGCATAAGAAGACCTTAGGTCGGAAGATTTTGAAGGGAGGAGATTACAATCGCCCGGGTGACCATTGGGAACAGCAACATTCGACGAGGGGCGTGTTTAAACTATCACTTCTGAAAATTCTAAAGGCATCATAGGTCGGATACGAGAAGAGGGCACACCCTCAAGCAATACCTTGTGCTTTGAACGCTTGAGAAAGACAGTTCAGCGTCGATACTCATCGTGGGTGAAAGTGCGTAAGTGGCAGCGGGCTATACTGAAAGAAAATTCCTGAAAAAATTCATAAGTGTTGTGAATCACATGCGCGGAAAATGATTTTTTTGCACAAATGTGAAATTTATGGGTTTGCCCATTTTTTTCAGGAAGATTAATAGATAAGTCTCAAAACCATCCAAGAGAAAGAGAATCCGATGTGGTTAAGAAATACTCCTGGGAAGGGGTGAGTTGTTAAAGAAAACTTATGTTGCTAGAAAATCACTTAAAAACTTGTTTGTCAAAATTAATGTTATATATTCTTGAAATAACGGGAAATACCAATGCATATAAGATCTGGCTGTAAAAGATGAATAAGTAAATTATAGTTTGCATTGCATGCAGATGGTGTAAAATTAAGAAGGCCCAATATTAAGTCAACGCAGCAGCGTAACTGCGAAATGCCTCCAGTAGCGCTGTAGTGACGGAGTCATAACTGGAAATACCTGCTCGTAACATCAACTGAAGTCTCATTAACATAAACTGTATCCCGTCAGTATAAAATACGCTCTTGAAGCTCGGTCCCTGAAAATGCCGCAGAGTGTCTGGTTATGAGTGCATATGGAGTGTGATTGCTCTATGCAGCAGAGAAGGCCATGATTGTCAACATGTATTATTGGTGTCCATGATTGTTTACCTTCATTATTGGTGTCTAATTTAATGACACAGAGATGGCCGGCCAATCATTGAGATATGTATTGTAATGAAAGTGTAATCATGTTTGCGAGCTAATTAGAATTAATCAATGCCAAATTATTATCTGTTGTACTTATTAGTAAGATTTGTCTCCTTTTTTGAGGGTGGAATTTAGCCGTGGTAATTGTCAATCGAAGTAGTTCCAGGCTATGGTCATGTGTCGAATTATGCGTCGGTTTTATATAACATGTATCAGAAGGTCTTGATAATAATATAATTTGGTATTGAGAAATTACGTATTGAGCCTGAACGCCGCTGAATGGAATTTCACATCAGAAGGAAACGGACTGAAAATCGCGAAGCGTAAGTGAGTGTCTGCGACTTAGTGAGTACCTCCATAATTGCATTCATGTAATTTATTATCATTAATGTGTTTTCTTGCATTTATATAGATTGTTCTCTCATTTGTATTTGTTTTGTGGAGGTGATACCAATTCCTCGAACCCGAGATTTAGTCTCCCATGTTAATGCAAATTAATGAGGGGACTAACCTTGCGTCGTGACAATCTAAGTAATTTATGCAACCTTTCAATAGAAAAACTTTACTTCAAGCAGTGTAAATATATCTCAAGCTCTCTTTAACTAGCGGTTTGAGCGAGACACAAAGATTCATACGCTCGAACGAAGTCGTAAGCAGGCGTTGAATACCTCTCTTGTGTAGAAGTTATGACAAATAATTGGACTCTAAGATCGCACACACCATGAACTTCAAGCTCGCTGATGAGTTACGGGCCACCCAGTTCATGTCTAGTAGCTTTCATGAATTACATCAAACACACACACAAAGAATTGGATGTCTAAGAAATTAGTAAATTCAAATGATATTTGGGCTAAGTTTTTCATCTTCAGTTTCGTAACACGTTGTTTTCTACACGTCGACATTTTTTTTTTTGTGCAAAATGCCTCGTTAAAGTTTTCTGTTTAAAGGTTAAAGCTTAGTTTGAATTTAAAGTTTATTTGATCCATGACGATAAAATATCCATTCGGACTCTTTATCACGCGTGTCAGCGCCATGTAGAACGGTCATTTTCTCCACATCCCATTCCTTCAATTATACATTCCCGATATTGTTGAAATTTTCGGGCAGAGAATTTTGAGCGCTCCACTGTATTGAATCTCTAGTACAAAGGTGTAGCAGAAGATCGCAACTTTTGTTTTGGGATTCATTGGTGATTGCCTTCGTTACCCTAGCTAAAAGCATGCGATGCCTGTTTTCATACCAGCTGCAGCGCTAAAGATGCTTACCTCTCATTACCGAGTCTAACAAATATCACGCAGTACGGAAATAAGACGGACGAGCTGCAAGTGATGAAGAATTTATGACATTCTTCACTGACTAATGCTGAAACGCTCAATACCTCTTACCAATTCGGCAACGCCTCCTTCATCTCCAAGCCTGTTCATAGAGCAGGCACTGCAACAATGGCGTCGCAAAAGTGGCCATGACACTGACACCAGTTCTAAAGGAATCGATGAAAGTAAAAGAATATTTCCGTATGGTTTCTATGAGAACTATCATGATATTATGTTAGATCACAAACTACACACGTGGAGTATATGTGCATATGATGAGTCTTAATTTACTTCGTGGGCCTATTTATTGTTTTAGTCGATGAAAGTAAAAGAATATTTCCGTATGGTTTCTATGAGAACTATCATGATATTATGTTGGATCACAAACTACACACGTGGAGTATATGTGCATATGATGAGTCTTAATTTACTTCGTGGGCCTATTTATTGTTTACTTTTTGATTTATGTGCGTATTAATTGAAGGAGGGAATCGCCGTTTCAGCGATCCAGCGCTTAGAAGAACTGGCCCGTTGCCCTAGTAGATATCAGTCGGAGTCCAATTTTGAGCATCATTCTTTTGGGATGTTGAACCGCTCTGAACTTATGTTCGAAATGACGATTTTTGACCACCTGTTGTCATAAAGAATCAGAATGAAATGGAAAATGGCGCCACGAAGTCCTACTTTAGGTAACTCAAATACTTCAGTGAAAACATGAGAAACTTTACTTTTTGAAATGGCAAGAGAATGAGTGAGTGCAACATTTCGTTCATTTTAATCGTCCAATCTAATGTTGCGAGCTAATGCCGAGTCAAACGAACATTATTTCTTGTACAGTCATGTTGCGAAAAAAGTATAATTACATATTTCGCAGGGTTCTTCAAAGCTTGGTTAGCCCCGTTTTATGGGTAATCAAGGATAGATTGGAGCTAACTTAATTTCGCTCCTTCGCTTCATCCCAAACGGAGTGATATCTCCAACTCCTGTGACGCCGCGATTTTTATGAGCAGGCCTGCAAATATAGAAGGCATTGGCCGAGGTCGGTACAAGAAGAGTATCAGGAAGGGGGCCAACATTAGATGTACCTGGATAGTAGTTACTAAAAACACATATAATCTCGATTAGACCAGGCTCCGCCACAAATGAAGATTTGTGTCAATTGAGCAAATTCATGACATCAATTCCTTCGACAATTTTATTGCAAAAATTTTCTAGTGTACTCAATCAAGTTTAACTGCAATTTTAGTAATTAAATTTCTGATCGAAATACTTATAAGTATTTATTTCAATGTCTTTTCAAGATTTAGCGTAAAAACCCCTGGCAGCCGCAATTCACAATTATTCCTCGTTAAGAATACCGTAAAGGAAGTTTAATTTTACTTAACTCTTCTTGAAATGTCTATTATCCTCTTAGATGGTTATAATTTTCTAAAACATTCCTTCGTCTTGAAAATCGAGTTAGCCTTTTGCAAAAATGTTGTCAACGTCCTCCAGGATGTAACTCCTTCCAAGTCCCTGGAAGGAGTTATGTTTTAGAATGCAATTTCGTGTTGAAAAAAATGCCTCATTACAATATTTGCCGTGTGCTCTGGATAAACTGCGTTCCGTCCCGTCTAAATGAACCAAGTAACAAATAAACCTTTGTCTCCACTGCAGAGGTCGACAAAAGGCAGTGGCGATGAGTGGCCCAAAACTAAAAGCGACGACCTAGAATAAAATTCAAGCTAAAGAAAAACTTTCGAAAAAGACGAGAAAATTAACTCAACAATGGCACTGAAAACTACTGAAAATAGATACGCTAAAAAGACTAAAATGAATACAAGACATGGACTTCGGGCGAATGTTCTGTCTCGTTTTTACGAATCAATACCGCGCTGCATGGCAGACAATGCCATTGTGTGTCTATATTGCAATCGATTCCCTCACGTCAATATTCTGATCGGTTCTCGCTTATGAGAGTATGACACAGAGTTCCCAAATGCTACGTATGCCCTTCATGCATTTTCACTTCATATGTACCTATCAAGACATTTTATGCATGCTGTTGCTTCCAACAACTGAAATTTTGTCATTTTTTATGTGATTCTCGACATAACGTCATTAAAAAAATTATTTGTGATAGTGATGAAGAGTTTTGATAATTTTTCAAAATTCTCTAAATTTTATGTGTTCTCTCACGAGAAGTAGGCACAGTTTTACTTTCTGTTTATGATTAAAATTTAAAATTTTTGCTCATGCCAACTGAAAAGTGCAAGTGATAAGGCCTGATTATTGAATAGTACATTGGAAATATGTGAATGTCTATGTTTAATCATGCATCCTTCTGAACTGCAGTTAGGAAGCGAATTCAAATGTTCTACAAATGAATTGGTAAAAAAAAGGATTGCATTACAAGGGAGTAAAATTCATACTGCTAAAAATTTTCTTCCTCGCTAGATTTTGACATTTGAACTTATTCAGAGGCTATGGGCCAAGCACACTATGCTCATTTTAATTTTTACATCACATCCATTTCCAAAATCGCTGCTAAAATTCAGTGTTGCACAATAATCCCAGCAAAAATTTGTGATAAAAAGCAAAATACTCTAAGACTGGGTTTTTGAGAGTAAAAAGAGACACTTTTACAGTGACACAACTATCGTGGCACTTCTATAGACACTTCTACCGAGACACTACTTCAGAAATTCTACTTTAAAAATATTATTACGGAGGCACTGCACGTAAGTCACTACCACAGCAACATTACAGCAACACTGAGGCTTTGCAAGAGGCACTTGCAAAGGCACTGTTGCCGCGATACTGCTGCAGAGACACGGTGGCGGAGAAACTGCTACAAATACTTTAAACACTGGAACTACCACAAACCTGACTCCCCTTCTCAAGTTAGTGTCCAGCAACCCGCCCATCAGATGTCGACGCTGCGCTCGCCTCGTAAACGAGAGTTTCTTCCTCAGCTGCGGCGACCGCAAATGCGACTTGTGGCCGGGGTAAAAAGGTGGTTCTGCTAAACATTCCCGTGTTAAAATATTATCTCCAGTGTAACTAAAACATCGGTGATTTTTTTAACTTCAAATTTTATCCTACGATATTCAACTAATGTCGCCTCGAGAAGTATTTGTCAATCGATTCGTGCTTCAAAAAGATATTCAAGTTCTGAAATATATGTTCGTCTTTTTTTTCTCGAACAATTTATTAAAGGAAGAACGTTTATGTTCATTATGTAAGTTGAATAATCCGTACTTCGTGTATGAGGCCTGCTGAGCGAGTGGAGGTGATTAAAGTGGTGTATCACATTTGTATAATTATCCACCTAATAAATGCTCACTTCGATTGTTTAATATACATTTCTTTTTTATAACTACAAATTCAGGTGAGAGCTTAATTTATTTTTACCGCCCTAATGACTTTCTATTCACCATGCTTTAATGAGTTAGTAAGTGATCAGTCTCCCCAATTAACAGTTTTCTTGTAAACAACAATAGTCAGATCCAGCTGACGCATCTTGCGCAGTCCTGCGGCGCGTTTCCCTTTCTTCAACTACAGCTTTTGTACTCCTTTTAGGGCGGCTTTGTTGATTCTTAAATTTGATTTCCGACTCCCGTTTATGCGTGAGCTTATTTTTCTGGTGAGGTAATTTTGTACGAATTTCTAAGCTGTGTTATGCCTTTCATGATGTTTCTTACTAACATAGCCCTAACGCTTTATTTTCTACAGAAAAAGTTTTAGTAACAATAGTTCAACAATAATACCTTTCACTACTCTGGAATTAGTTGAAGATGAATTTATACCTAAAACGTCCTTATATATGCATGCAAAATATATTTGACGAACGATAAGTTTGTACTGTACTTCCATAATTTCCTTAACGGGTGCAATACATGTGTATAAAATATAATAAAGTGCATGATACGTAAATCCAGCACGCAGGTGCGGAGGTTGGGATGCCTGCTGAGACACTCAGCAGCACTACAAGGCACCTCTGGAGGAGCTCAGGAAGCGCAGACGTGCGGACAGCGTTTGAGGTTCTCGCGGATGCGGATCAGGGAAACTTCCCCAACGTAAGTTAAGGGCTTAAAAGACCGGCGGGGTTCATTAGAAGACCTGCCCGCCTTATCTCCTTCTAATCATCCCTGCCGCCTGAACTTCTACTGGGAACTGCGCCTTTTTATCGCGGCAGTCTGAAAGCTTCCGCAGTAGAAATGACTGTCTAAAGAGTTTATAAAGAGGCGAAGGGAGGGTCTCCCCGTTAGCGAGTTTGAGAACAGTAGCAATAAAGATTATAGTACTTACAACACATCTTTCACTCAATATATAATATTGAATGGTTCAGTTACTTGAAACAGCTAGTGTAGAACCGACGTTCATATTGATTGTCATGTTGTTTCACCGAGCTTTCAAATTATTGTGATGAACGCGAACGTTACCGAGTCTAATGTGAAGCATTACTATATAGCCTCACATGATAAAACAACTACAACTTATTACAAGCATGGTTATTTTAAATTTAAAAATATACCTGTGCAATGCTGCCATATGGTTTCATTCGTAGATGGCCAGTCAACGAATAATGCAGAAGTATATAAATCATAAATTTCTGAACAATAAACTCTATTTAATAATTTTTTGGATTCGTTGTGGACTTTTTATCGATGAACCACTATACGAACGAATAGAATCCGTAAGCAAGCAATGTTGCAATGTTCTGGAGTTTTTTGTACATGTAATAGCACACGAGTGAGCTTACGGCTGTGTATTTTGAGTACAAGAAGTTGAGACGATTGTTGACGATAAATTTGGATTGTTGTTGAAAATATAACATTCATTTATTTCATAATCAAACGATCATGAAATGCAAATTGTTTCATTGAAATTTCTAATTTATTGTCTTCAATTTAATTTTATCTACATTTTGAGTTGCAGTTGAAAACAGTTTTGAGTCGCAGATTTTGCTAGTGTTTTGTCTCACGGTAGGCGTGTGCGCCACCCTCGCTGTTGCGCGTTGAGCAATGAGAAGTAAGAGACTGAACAAGAATATAGGTTAATCACTTAATACTATCGAATTGTAAAATAATAATAATAATAACACTGTCAAACTGTGTAAGGAAAGCGTTTGTGGTTGATTTAAAATAAATTTGAGTTAGTTTAAGTCTCCCACAGCCGTAATGTGAACGTTTATGTCTAATTTAAGTAAATGAGAACAATTAAAAAATATTCCATCAGCGCACAATAAATTGGTATTTTTTCAATGAAAAATTGGATGAAAAATGTTTTTCTTTTTTAGTACACATTATCATGTTTTTTTGCAAATCGTTCTTACGTCATGGATTCTAATCTGGCAGAACAGGCGATTTAAGTCAGAATAAGTTGAATTTTTTCCTCAATTGATCTAAAATCGTCACCGTGAATAGTGGTCGATACGTCAAATGTACGAAGTTAAAAAAATTGACGTTTTCGTGCAGGACAAAGGTGATTCATTCCGAGTTATTTTGACGACGCATGTGGGATTCAGGTATTTCTTCGTAGAGATATTGATTTTACCCCAGATTTGTTACCTTTGCACGAGTACAGCGTAGGGGTAGACTATAAGGCTCGTGAATGAATTGTATAAAGATTAAATTCTAAGTTACATTATGAGCAGATTAATAATCCGTGAGTTGTGAAAATGTTTCCAGCATCTGTAAACACTATTGTTCAATTTTCTATTAATGCAGGATGACGCGTACTTTGTTGAACAAACTTTAAAAAAGGTTGGGACTGTTGAAACGAAACACGCTCAACAACCATGGGGTTGACAATATTTCGTTTGTTTAAGAGTTGAAAAGACTTGAAATTTGAAACGTATTGGAGAAATATTCGTACTATGAGAGTATCAGGAAATGTAGATGTTAGGAAAGACTTTTTTATCATAAACACAAGAAGCAGAATAGCAGCCTTAATTATTATGACCACAAGAGAAATATTTTTTAAATTTGGTTAGGTATTTGCAAACGATGTTCAATTCAACATGACGCCTATTTGTAGTGATGCAGGAGTTCACATGCCAGTGCAATCATCGTCGGACGCGATCGAATATACCAAGAGTTTCACGAATCCTTGAGGAGGCTTTAACAATGCTACTGGTGAGGCCTTCGTCGGAATAAATCAGTTTTTCATAGACCATACTCTTCAAATGTCCCCAGCTGTAGAAATCAAGGGGCGTAATGGCAGGAGACCTCGGCGGCCATGTTAAAATTTCAAGTCTTGTAATCGTTTCATGAAACATTTTCGACCCTTCGGTTATTGACGAGAAAGTGTTTATTTCAACGGTCCCATCATTATGTTGAAGTTCGTTCGAGAAAATTCATATCACCCAGTGCACACACTCGTGGCTATTTTTTAAATTGATCACACGCTTTGAGTTGCCATAATTGATCAAAATGTTGGGCTGAATCATTCGTGTACTCACTTAATAAAATTACTTCCGCACTTTACAGAACATAATCGGAAGCCTTCATTTGTGAGGGGCCGAACCCTGGTCTTCTACAACAATATTTGATGGTGTGCGCTTCCCCTGACCACAAAAAGCTATAAGGGAGTTGAAGCTGATATTTTTTCTAGTACTTTCAAGGCATCATTCTCTTGCCATATACTTCGTTTAATTTATTTTGATCTGAAATTCCTCACTTGAAAAAGGTAAAACGGCGGTCAGGAGTTCTAGTTTTCATGGCGACCCTGAGCATTACGCTGTTCTTATAAATTGATTTCTCCAGGGAGAAATTTCTGAAATGACTGATATCAATTCAAGGTACGTCCAATCTGTGCATCTCGGACGTATATGCATTTTCTAATTTTGTTTGAGCTCGATTATCCATACGTGGACTTCGTTGTTTTTCGAGGAATATCCTCCTCGAAAGCATGAAGGTGCCGACGATCATGATCAGGATTAACCATAGAGTGCAATAACATTTGTTCAAGATATGCAAGTTGATAAATGTGACGTATCACCCACGTGCATTTACTACGTAAAGAAGTTAATCGCAACCATTTCACACATTAGCCATCATTTGTTTTGACTAAATTTGGTTAAAATACTCTCAATTGGGATCGCATAATTTATTTATCAGTAATCAGCTAAACTCTAAATTTTCTTAAGCTCTACAGTTAATGAGAAGAAATATTCAATGACCTTAAGCTTGCTGAGTTTTTAACCAAATGATTTTTAACGATTGTTTTCAACTGCTTGCTTATTTTAGTTGCCTAATTTTGCTTTTTGGTGGACTAGGCTCTGAAATGTATTTCACCGCATTTGTGAAAAATATAAGTGAAATTCTTTGAGAAGTGTTACCCATTATTTTTTTCAAAACAAATTTTATTATATCAAAAGATAGAACAAATCGAATCCTATTTTTTCCACGGAACTTACAAATTTACTTTACTAAAAAATCTTTGGAACTTGCTCACCGTGGCCTAGAGGTTAAGAAAGCGCCCTTCACTGTAAGGTGTCGGTAGTGCCGCCCGGTGATTTCTCCCCGTTGGGAAAAGGGAGAACTCAGGCTCATTTCCCCACTAGACACAGGTGTCGGAAGTGGGTGCCGGCTTGACCGGGGGTAACCGTCATTGCGTCCTGCTGTTAGTTGTAAGGTATTTGAACAATCAATGTACAAGATGAAATGCATCCGGCTTGATTGGAATAAAGCATCCCTGCAACAGATACTAGATCACCACTGCTACATTTTTAAATAGACTTCGAGATGTACTTTCTTTGTGAGACTCGTCATTGAACAGAACAGATCAAGGTAACCGTAACATACACGGCATGATAGGCAATGCATGTTGAACAGAGCACACAATTCTTGCGAAAAGATTTATGATGAACATTTCTTCCTGTACATCCGTTCTTTGAATGTAAATGGTGATCACGAAAATACAAAAAAAAAAAAATGAACGATATCCAGCTATGCATTAGCAATGTGCGATTCCAACGGGAGAAGTAGCAGTAAACTATTTAGGCGTAACTACTTGCTCAGAGGCAGCTGCAGTTTGTTAGGCGGGATGGAGGCCAGGGAGGCGTGCTTGTCAAGTCTGTCCAGTTCTCCGCATGACGTCAGTCGAGGGATGCGGTGTGCGTTGAAACTAACGTAGAGCCCTTTTCATTACTTCTTGATAACATTTGAAAATTTTAGATCGACTTAAAAAGTACGAATTTCGATACGGAATATTAAACACACTGAAGATTTCTCGTTTTCTTCGTCTTTTTACGTTATGGAATCATGATCGATGTCATAATGATGTTCAATTTTAGTCATGCATTCCAGATCTTTCGAATCAATCTTACTGGTATTTTTATGGGGTACTGCCCTGATCTCATCGCCAATAACAGCTCAGAAAAAAGCGATACACCATTTCCTTTGAATCTCTAGGCAATTTTAGAGGGAATCCTTTGCTTCGGCAGTGAAGAACTCCGGTAACTAAAATGAATAAATTTTGAAGTTAGATCTCCTGGAGATTTTGCAGCGAGGCTGACTTTAGCGAGAGAGCGCAGGCTGAAGCAGCAGGTACGAGGCCTACGCTCACACCGTAGCCATACATTTGCTTTTGAAATTTGCTAGCACTTTATTAGAGGGAATTGCTTTGGGCGATTGCCTGGACATGGAAAACGAAGGAGCTCTTAAGGATCGAGGCGAGGAGAGGAGAATGAAAACAACGTCTACTCATAACACGTTGTGTGTCGCAGACTATGTTTTCAAGCACTGGCAAGCGTCTTGGAATTTTTGCTCTGGCTCACAAGATGACTATCCTGAGAAGAAAAGAGTTACTTTTCAAAACTCCGGATTCGTAAGAAATTTAAATCACGAAATAAGGTGATACATGCAACGGAAAGAAATTCAAATGCACTTTTGCGCATAGATTTGCACTACGAGTGCTCAGCCGTCATTCTTGATGCCACATTGGCCCAAGGTAAAGATAAAAGCAATGGTTCGAATTTAGGTTAGAAATTGGATTTACGAAGGGAGGCTTAGCGGATTGGGTAAAGAGGCTTCTTTCAATTAGCCAAGGGTACTACAATCATCTGGCACTGCGAGTCACCCATTCTCATTTATTTATCTATTTTTTTGTTGAGGTTTTAAAGCTCTTTATTGATCCAGTTTACCAACGCTGGAATAAACAAACAGACTGAAACAGACAAACAGAAAGACGGACAAGCACAAAGATAGGGACAGAAACAGAGACAGAGGTGCAGACAGGGACAGAAACAGAGACAAAGACACTGGCAAGGACAGAGACAGAGATAGGGTTTGGGGGTTCTGGATTTGAATGGTCAATTCATACCGTTAACGGCTCGAGAAGCAGAACTCCAATCATTCTCGAAGAAGATCTTTAACGTCAGTGTAGTGAAGTTCAGACGGAAGTGCTTTATTAAAATTGAGGAAGAAGTGGAGTAGTAGATTTTCCTCACCATTGTTAGATTAAAGACACTGTAAGGGACTTAAAATGGATCTAGATTTGGATTTTTTAGACGGAAAACGGAATTGTTCGCACTTGAGATAGGAGTTGCGTTCTAGAGAAGTGTATTTAAAATAAAAAATTTTTGGCTTAAATTTGTCCAGAAATTTGGTATTGATTTGCAACTAATAAAGTAAATTTTATCATCGCTCCTGAAGATGGGTGTTCCTCTTGCAACATCTAATGAATTAATAGTTGCTAAAAATATTACCTGTTCGTAATTTCGGAAAGGACTGGCGAATTTAAAGGAATTTTGTATTTAAGGATTTTAAATGACTCAATATTCTTTTTATTCGATAACTATTTAACCCATTTTATGCGGTAAAGAACATCTGAGGCTTCACTGGAGCAGGGTAAAAGAGGTGATCTGACTCTATATCAGCATGGTACAGTAGGTGACTACTTGATTTATTTTTAATTTTGATGGGAAATTTACGTTTACATTCAACAAAATGATAATTGAATATACTTACTTTGTTTCCCTCAATGTGATATGTTACTGTATTTTGCATAATAATTTTTACTGCGCTTTGAAGATTATTTGTGGACTAATAAAAGAGTTCGAACACCTCACGACACATTTTTCAGCATTATTCTTTAACAGAAATAGTTTTTGAGAAAAAGAGCCTTTTTTCGGAATTTAGAATTGGCTGCCTACACAATTACAAAATTTTCGGTCCATTTCAAAGGGACTTCTCTTTCACTGCGCAAAAGTAAACATTCCTGTCTTTCCATTCATCTCATAGATAATTTTTTTCGTGATTCCGAGTTTTTGTTCGTTCTTCGGTGTGACTGTATGAGTAATGAGGGGGTAGGTGCTGTTATACATGATATTTAGGTAAAATGTCAAGTTAATTATGGCTTCATCAATATCTGTCCAATCCATTGTGTATTTCAAACTGCTTCTGAAAAGCCTCAAACATGTCATTGAGGATTGGGAATTTATGCGACTGTGTAGAAAAGTGTCCATTGAGGTTGAATTTTATTGAGAAAAGACATCATTTTTCCACTAGGAATAAAGCAATATAGTATCACATTTTTTAAGTTAAAACTCCAGTTCAAATATAAGTTGAATGCATTAAAAACATATTATCTATTAGCAATTGTTTGCTCACAAGGGAGAGAGAGGACTTTAATTGTAATAAAGTTATGAATTTTGCTCTTTTTCCGCCGCTTTCCATGTTTATTTGGCAAACACTGATTGAAGTCTCCGCAAGGGGTTATTACATCATCATGGTAAAAAGTTGCTGGGATACCAGGTTAATTAGTTAATTCGTTGATGAAGGCCTTCATGATTTCCATTGGGTCTTCAGATTGTTACAACGAGAAAGTACTTTGTTGCTTCAGGGGAATGGGATTCAGAGAAGTCGAGATTCATTGCTTTTCGAAAAGGATTTTTGTACCAAGCTGATGAAACGTGTGCACTTATGATATATCATCACCTCGTTTGTCCTCATTGCGTAAGGAATGAATTCAAATTCCTTCATATAATTTAAATTAAATGCATTTTCCTTGTAAATTTTCATGTTTATTATGTCTTTTGAGGCACTGTATATTCTGCTTTTAGTGAAGCAGAACACATCTAAATCCTCGCCGTGAAATTCAATCCTCGCCGTGGCACAGTGGTTAAGGGCATCGCCCCTGCATGTAGGAGTCGAGGGTTCGTATCCCGGCGCTGGCGCGGCGATTTTCCCCGTTGGGTATAAGGGAAAGCTCAAGCACAATACCCCACTCAACCCAGGTGTCGGAAATGGGCACCGGCTTCACGGGGGAACCGTCATGGTGTCCTATATACAGGGTTAGTTATATGACATTTGAAAAACCAATGCTCAAGATCATATGTATCAGGCTTGATTGGAAATAAAGCATCCTAAGATGCCGATGTTTGTTTGTTTGTTTTAGTGAAGCAGAACACATAGAAATTGTTACATAATTCAGCGATAGTATAGCTTATGTCGTCCATTTCACAGCAAATGACTTACGATTGCAGCACAGAAATATCTTCATCACTTACCACTGGAGACTTATTATAATGTGGATTGAAAGTTGCTTTAGTCGGCATGTAGATATTTACAGTGGTTAAATCTGTCTAAATCTGAATTCTCGATAGATTATTCGAGAATTGGCTGACACGATAAACTCTCAAAATCAAAATCCCCCACGGGAATTGCGCAAAGCAGAATGTAAAAAATGTCTCAGCTTGTAAAAAACTGATAACTGACAAAGTACAGCGTGGGGCAAATCAAGTGCCCGAGTTTTGAAAAGTCCGCGCAACGGCTGTGGTGAGGATGGTAAGATGTGTCACCACTGTCTTCCTGATGCCATTTTCAAAAAGTGAGCACACAAACGGCATTGTATACTGATTCAAATAAAACAACAAATAATTCTGTAAAAATTTAAAAGCGAAGAAAATGTTAATAAAATTAGTCATTTTATTCAAAAAGAAAAGAACATAAAATCGAAAACATTTCGGAGACCAGCTCCATCATCAGTTCTGTAAAATACAAAGTATAATCAATCTAACGTTAGCATGAAAACACGATCGATGATAAATTCCAGAACATACAAAAAAAGACATATTAGCATTAACTATCTGAAGGGGATACGGGCTAAGCATGTTGTTTAAAATTGTTTTTTTCTTAAAAATATGCAAAGATTCTAAAATCCTAAGGTCAAAATCAAAGAAAGAACTGTCAATTATTTTAAAATCACTATCACGAATAACTGCACTACACTTCTCAGCGTGGCTGTGTATTGCCGAATGAGGAGGATGAGCCAACTAGTTACCAGTACGAAAACTAGTAACCAGTACGAAAACTAGTTACCAGTACGAAAACTAGCTTCCAGTACCAGTGGCGGAGCACCGCGGAAGGAGTTTTCGTATTGGTAACTAGTTGGCTCATCCTCCTCATTCGGCAATACGCAGCCACGCCGAGAAGTGTATTACAGTTATTCGTGATGAAGATTTTAATTAATTGACAGTTTTTTCCGTGATTTTGACCTTGGGACTTTAGAATCTTTGCATCTTTTTAAGGAAAAAACAATTTTAAACAACATGCTTAGCTCGTATCGCCTTCAGATTTTTAGTGCATAGTTGTCCTATTCTTGTATATTCTGGAATTTATTATCGATCGTGTTTTCATGGTGACGCCAGATTGATTATGCTTTATATTTTACAGAACTGATGATGGAGCTGGTCTCCGAAACGTTTTTGATTTTTTTGTTTTTCAATAAAGTGACTAATTCTTTAACATTTTATCCGCTTTTAAATTTTTAGTGAATTTGCGATTTAAGCATAGTGAACATCTGTTTAGACATAATTCTGTAAGTATTGTTTTATTTTTCATAATAGCATTTCAAAACGCAGACTATTGATTTGCCCCACCCTGTATATTCATACTGTCTCTAAGTTTAAGCAGTACATAATAATTAAGACTGTTACTTTCCAGTGAACTTTGCTGGTCCTAAAAAAACAGTTATAAATCATCTCTGAAATAAACATGTAACATTATCCATAGGTCGTCTACGCAAAAAGTTTTAACATCATTCTGATGCACATTGTGTATTAAAGAAAGAAAAAAGAAAAACAGTTCATTTCCAATAAAGATGGTACAAAAAGATGGTACATCATTGGTTTTAAAATTTCATAATTAAAGTAAAACACTTATTTGATAAACATATATCAGTATTTTAAAACCCATGTCACTAGTCGAAAACAAATGATTGAGGGTAATGTATTCCTAATGTTGCTTAATCTAGATTTGATTATATATGTACCCCAATTATAAGAGACAACACAATTTCATTGACGATGTATTTTCTTTATGGGGTGAAAACACTTTTGACAGTTTACATGTACATGACACAAAGCTTTGATTTTTTTGACATCAAGAAATAATATTAGAATTGCTTGTTTGGGCAGATGTTCAAAAATATCATTTCGAGCATGCATGAAAAAAATACAAGCATGAGAATTACGAAAATTACAAGTTTTGTTTTCTAATTAAAAAATTTTAACATGACGGCCATTAGTTGATAAGCATCAAATTTAAACATAAATGGGTGATCACGCAACAAATTTATATTTTTTTACGTGAATGCTTTACAATAGTAAAGAGATGACAAGTTAGGTAATGTTACAAGTAGAGAGTGAACAGAAAAAAAGACCGGTATCTCTAGTATAAATGCTAGTTGCTAGTTTAGTACACACATATGTGCATACATGCATGTACATATATCAACATACACATATTAGTAGTAGTAAAGTTGTAAACATTATTTTTGCTACCTTTCGTTGAGAGATGGCCGTTATTTGAAAATAATAATAGTATCCAAAGATGGCTAGTCGCACTCGGAGATAAAAGAAAATTTTTTTTGGTTGAAAAGTGAACTAATTCTTGTTAAACATATTCGCCCCAAAAAAAATTGTTCCAATGTTTCTACAAAGGAGACAGCTAGGCGTGACTGCATCTGAGTAGGTCACTTGCTCAAATATTTAATGGAAGCCAAAAATAGAGACAACACAAAACTGACGGCCTATAATCGAATGGAATTCAGGAAACTCTATTTGCAGAGTGTAGGATGTATGTAGGGAAGTCTATTCTGCAGCTCGAATGATAAGGTAGGCATGTCGTTGGCGCAGGACTTGAAACGACAGCTGAGACTCGAAGCGGATTTTGGAGCTATGGTGCTACTGGGAGGAAACTTGGTCGACGATCTCGCAGCCTGTGAAGACCTGCCCGCTGCCTGCTCTCTCACGTACTTGGTCTTTTCATCTAGTGTTCTATGTGAAACTCGGCATTTCTGTAATCAGTGCAATGATCTGCGACTTATGCATAAGTTCATCTAGTGTTCTATGTGAAACTCGGCATTTCTGTAATCAGTGCCATAATCTGCGACTTATGCATAAGTTCATCTAGTGTTCTATGTGAAACTCGCCATTACTGCAATCAGTGCAATGATCTGCGACTTATGCATGATTAAGCAAAGATAGAGTTAGTATTTCTTTGGTTAGTGTGGTGGTTTAGAACTCGGTAACTAATCCCGGTTGCTCGGGTGCTTTCTAGCCTTTATGGTTTGTTCAAATTTTATGGAAATTTTAATCTTTAATTCGAGTAAAATTTTGATGTAAATCTTCGTTAATAAGTTTCTTAATATTGTTATTTTCAGTTGGTTAAAACCTTGGTCCACCGCTTTTTAACAAGCTAACGTTCAACACGTTACACGTGAATAGAGCAAGGTACTGGCTTTTAACACAAGATCAAACTCTGTTGGCCTGTTACTCGAGCTTTCTTGCTCGATGCTATGGAGATGTTCTAATGCGCTTGTATACTTATCAACATATTAAAAACGAGTATTTGATAAAAAAATTGAGATTGAACGCGTTTTGCAAACCTGCTTTACAAAATTGGATACAAATTCTGTCGATTTTTTTTAAGGATTGTTACTGCTCAGTTGTCAAAAAAATACGTCTCTTTAAAAATTGACTTTGAATTTTTTCTATAGTTTTCATCAGAAACTACGCCAAGCGTCTAAGAATTTCAACACATAGATCCAACACGCACTCTAAGGAAAAAAATTGCATCCTCATTGTAAAGTAAACAGTAGACATCTTAAAATATTTTATCTCAAAAATTTTAAGGAGTTTGATGACAGCGAATTTATTGATGCGATTCAAAGTTTAATCGTTAGTTGTTCCTCGAAGGGAAAATTTCACGCAATTCACTCACATAATTATCATATACCAATATTTGAAAACCTAAGTAAGTAACAGACAACGAAAATGACGTAGACGGGTGAAACTTGAGAATTTTGGAATGTACGAACGCTAGTTTTGCGATGTGAGGAAGAAGTTTAGTATTTTTCCATATATACATATTATTTTTAAACTAGAGAACAGCACAATTACAGAATATTATCCCTCGTCGGAAAATAAAAACGAAATAGTAGTTAAAAGAACCACCAAGACGTGGGGATTATACCAGCAGAGCAGCTTCCCAATTGAAAATTAGCGCAGTTGCGCGGGAGATTTTTAGCAGTTTTTCGCAGTGATCGCAGTTTTAAGACGAATTTCAGCAGTTCCCCGCAGGCAAAATGGAGGGGAGTCAATCCGAGCGGCGTTTTTTGGCAGACCTTGGCAGTAATTGTCTACAGTCGAAATCAAGCAGATGTTTCTCCAGCGGCCTTCGTCGTTCGCAGCAGTAAATGACTCGATCGAAAACAGGCAGTAACAAACTGCGCTATTTATAGTTTTAAATAATATTCAAGCCGAACATGTTAAGCAGAATTTGCAGGAATTAGTGAGTGTTCTCAAGCGCACTTGCAAATGAAAACTTGAGCACTCCAACACATGAAAAGAAGAAATGAAAGAAAAACACTTTATTTCCAATATACGTAGATGATACGAGAACCTCACCTTTGGTTTTTAAAATATCTTGACGTGAGAATTCTTATATGCTACAAACACATGAGCATCGGAATACCCATGTCAATAGTTGAAATAAATGATTGAGGGCAATGTATTCCTTACGTTGCTTAATCTAGATTTGATTATATATGTAATTGCAGTAATTAAAGAGAACACTATTTAATTAGCTAGCGCTTGATCACATCTGAGTACGAGCACACGAGTCTCGTGCTACAAACAAGAACATAATCGTGTGCACAAGCAAACACGTAAAAGTTCAACCCTAAGCAAAGCAGGAGCTCATTGCTCATTGCAGCTTCTGCGCAGGGTTGCAGATTGGTCATTTCATGGCCAATTTGCACAAAATTGGCCATTTTTTGAACGCCGTGGCAGTGAGAAATTCACTTGGCCATTTTTAAAAACATCGCACAATTCAAGAAACAGAATTAAGACCTGCAACATCTCGAGGAGGTGCTTTCGACGGAATATAGTCAAAGTGAGTAAAAAAGTCTTTAGTATTCTGATTTTTAAGTAAAAAAATGCCTATTTATTTTATCGTGGCCGTTTTGGCCATCGTTTTTCGTAAAATGTGGCCATGAGCTGACGGATTCATCTGGCAACCCTGCTTCTGCGTGACAGCGCCCCTAGCAGAAAGATAAAATAGGGCCCCAATGGGTGCAACATGGGCAGGTAGGATTTTGATGGTTGGTATCTAATCAGAAATTGAAAATCGTTGGTTTTACAATGATTTGTCCAGTTTGTGGAGGCACGATATTTTTACCATGCGAATTTGTTTCGTGATTTCAATAATTGAGTTTCCAATGGTTCCGCCACATATATAGTAGATGGAAAACCCATTCAGCGCCGATTTCTGCTAAAATTCCCATCGGTATTTTTCCATATTGATTTGGCTATTGATCGTACAGAACTATGTTTTTCATCATTATTTTTAATAGTGGAATACAAATATCGGCTAATTAAGTTCTTGAAATTTTGCTTGGCACCGGTATTTTCTAAAATGATACTTTCATTTTATTATTTATGATATTATTAGTCAATGTAGACTAATTCCAATAAACTGATATTGCCATAAATTCAGTCACTTAACCTGTTCTAGACATAGATGACATAAATCACCTTTATCGTAACGATAGGATTAAGTAGACCTATTCCTATCATAAAACCCATTTGACATTCATCATTTTCTTGAGTGAGTCACTTCCGTGCAATTTTTCAAGTCCTTATACGTTACATAGATGAACGTGACGTGTGTAGTGGTTAAGTCTGATTACATAATCCGACATTAACATCAATCAACTACATAAATCGCAAAGTATACAGTTTCCTTCAACGAAAATAAAAAATAATTCAATAATGTAAAAACAGTCATTTAAAATTATAGAAATCAACAATATATATTTCTTATACGAATAATTTCAACGACTAATCGGTTAGTTTCTAATGCAGGCCTAGAGTCGGACATCTTGTGCGTGATACGTTAAAGTCATGGCTCATGAATGATGAATGATTGATTGGCGGATTTGGCGCCAGTTTGAATTTGGTGGCCGTTTGCTGTGGTGTAGGTGCTGTGCTCTTCCTGGTTAGGACATTCATTCCTTATCTATAAACACCAATATGTGAAGTTTATGATTTAAGGTAACTGAAGAAAATGTGTTGCACAATTTTTTTGCTTGATTAGGGTTGCAACAACTGTACTGTCGATAAGAGAACATTCCCTGTGCTTCAAATTTAACCGAATTACGCGTAGAGGGAACGGCTTTCATACTCCATCACATATCGAGTAGGCATCATTTGTGGTACAACCCGTTGTAATTCAGTTGTTCTTTATGAATTGTTTCATGTAAAGCTATATTCAGTATGCGTCATAGTCGATTTACCAT
>JACJUY010002140.1:37047-92992 GCA_014220935.1 Platorchestia sp. MABIK
CGATAATTTTTCAACTTGACGAAAATTTTACATGGGTGACAAAAACATCCGTAGTATTTGCTTGAAAAGCTTCTCATTTAAAGTATGTTTTATTGAACGTTGGACAAGTTTATATAATGTTTCAATAATTACAAATATGATAGCTTTCTGAGTGATGCAGTGTGATCTCAACGCACATATGCGAGTTCTGACTATTTTATTATTTGAGACTTCAATATTAATATCTTTTTTGTTATTTCATCAATTGTTTCAAATTTCTTTGATTCCTACAAGTTTTTGACATGATAGCTATATGTACTGTACAAATGCATTCTTACTTATTGACGATAAATGATATTAGTGCTTTTCATCTATTATTCTCTATTTCTAAAAGTACTTCTGTTTTCTTTTTTAGTACTCAGACCAGTTGATTAACAGTTAATTCATTAAAATTGCACTAGTGTGCAAACACTACAAAAATAAAAATTAATTATTATGCCTTTCATAAAAGTGTGAAGGAAAGATGTACATCCAAGCTAGCAGAAACTTTATGTGGCCGAAATTAAAGAAGTCGAAGTTGCCTCAATTCATTCTCTTGAGTCACTCAAGCAGGCGGCAGACTTTAAAGACCCAGCTCGAAAGGAAATATTGGTGCATCAGCTGTCACTGATAGGGGGGAATAAGCTCTCCAGTACAGTCGCCAGTATAATGTGCTATCTTCTGACAAAACTGTGTCATTAACTACAGTCTTATAAGGGCTTCTCAAAAAAGCAACCCTTCTGCAGATTGCTTCTCCACAAGTTTGTAATTGGTGAGTACATCGTCTTATTGGTTTCACAAGTGTGAATCTGTCAAGGAAGATCACCTGTATCTTTCATATATTTAATACTTTTGAGGTAGAATACAGAGCCAATGTAAAGTTTTATTTTCAAACAGGTGTGCTTTCATCATTGTTTCATGTTGCAGCTCATCAACTCGACTGGCCTCCTCAAATTGCTTGTTTCTGTGCTCTGATGTATATACCGTAATGAATTGTACATCAATGCATGTAAAGTTACCTTCATTCATTGTTGCAGGTTTATGATGAAATATTTACGTATATTATTAACGTGTGAGACTAATTTCCATAAGGACTTTAAAATGTCGGTATATTCACTGAATAACCAATGGTCTGAATCTCATATCTGGTAATTTAAAAAAATTGTTTACTATATACAGAACCTCTTTCTTATTATGTAGATGCTGTACAGCAGAGCGTGCACGGTAAATCTTTAACAGTCACTGACATGAACCACTTCATAGCGTTGAGCCTTGTCACTGCAAGAGCCGAGGTAAGAGTCGCTTAGATTTAGATTAATATTTACATTATTGTATTTCATGTGCTTGCAACTATGTAGAAATTTAGGATATTTTTTATATCCCATTACATCGTTAACGTGATCTTATAGAGAAAAATGAGTATGAATATTAGATTCAGTGCAAAAATGACCTAAAAGCAGGCATTATCTGTAAGACCTTAAACACAGCGCACGCCAGTGTTTTCTGCGTTAGATTTTTTTTAGATTCATTTTCATGCTCAAATTTAACGTAAATAAGCCTCGAAATTATATTAAAATTTCTACACTCTTATATTAGCCCAGCAAACATCGCTTACTGATTACTGATTCATATTTTTCGATCAGGCAACTACGACAGGGCGATGAAAAANAATGTTGTACGACAATGTCTACAACGGACACAGAAGGTGCTACTTACTCTGCTGCATGGCTGTTCCACAAAAAATGATGTAAATCGTCTGAAACGTGAGTTCAATTGAATATTTTCCTCTACATACATGTATACACGCATACACATGTACACATACATACAAATATATATATCTATATGTATATGTGAATATGTATTATATATTTAGGTTTAGCTATATCAAACATCATCTAGGGAACTAATCGTGAAGAAAATGCATCATTAGAGTTAAAATTGTAACTTTAAATTTCAGTTTTTTCCTCGTCCGTATTACAGCGTTGTGACTTTTTTCTAACAGGACGGCTGACCTGGCACACGGGCTGAATGATCTTGTAAATAAAATTAAAGAAACTAAAAAGTGAGTCTTGTAGATAGCAAGGCGGATTTCTGAAAACAATGAGCTGTTGAAACAACTAAAAACCAGGTCTGAGGATGAACTACCGTCCATCAAAACCACCGATAATGTGCAGGCCTAATATTTTCCGTCTCCTGCTGAAACCGAAGAAAACTTGCTTGCTCTACAGTAGCTGTTCATCCTGCCATAGTAAGTTCATTCTTATACGTGGCGCTGTGCGTACATAGCTCATGCATGCTGGCAATCGAAAATTTTTATTTTTAAAGTGTTACAGTAATTCAACTACATATTAAAAAATTTTAAATTCTCACACATAAACTTTCATTGTGTTTTTATTACCATTATTATTATTATTATTATTAGTACGGAGGTACGCAATTTTAGAAACATAAGCATTTCAAAATTAAACTTGATCTTTTTTTAAATTGGAGTTAAAAAGGTGTAGTATAGGCTTTTTTACATTTACTCATTTCAAATTTTCTTTTCGGAACTTTACAGATTAACGAGTTGCAGAAGTTGAGGCATGAATCATTGACGAAAACAACCACCGCATGCGCGAAGTGTCTGATGAATATGAAATAAACTCTGAAATATTTCACGACGAGGAGCTTTTCAGCAAACGAAATTGGCTTTCAGGGAAACTCGCGCTGTCAACTGTATTGAACGTAAGTGTAATGCAAGGATTGCCTTGCTGTTACAGTGCATAGATAGCCTTTATTTGATTTAACTAATTAAATCAAATGTTTGATGGACACTGTAAAAACATAAATACAGACAGATGTAGATAAACAAATATTATATACGAATATGTGTCTGCGTGGGAGGAGAGGTGTTCAAATGCTATATATATACTTTATGCTTGCATAATTAAAAACCGAGAGTTTACTGTTGTTTCTTCTGCAGTATCGGTTCTCGCGTGGAAGTCAATATCACCTTATCACTAATATACGGGAAAGGTTGAACTTGTTTGTTCATAAAAATGAATGCGTACAAGTGTGCATGTGCGCATGTGTGTTTGAGCCAACGTTATTCGTAAATTGTAAAAGTAAGTAATACACATGGGAAGTTTGTTATATATGCTAATAACCATTTTGCGTTTTTCCACGGAGGCTCTGCCTGATTTGCCTCAATACTCGACCGCTACCAGGAAGGAAGTACGAGTACATGTAGCATTTGGAAGTGAGCCTAAAGAATGTATGTAGATTAAAGGTGCAGTTTTTAAATTCAGTAATACTCTTTCTACATTGACGTTCTTTTATTCACCTTGTGTGCAAGGAATTAGCACAAAAATAGCTCATAATTTTACTGATTTATTCTCTGTTGTTGCAGAACCATTTTAAAATTTCAGGTTTATTCAATGCTCCACACAATCGATTTTATCTGCCAAGAACTGCCAAAATACTGCATGAAAATTTAGGGCAGTTCTTGGCAGATAATTCGATTGTGTGGAGCCTTTTTTATTGAACGTTTGAGTCGTGGCCACTAGCGGCCTCTAGCAGTTCTAGGCAGATCTAAGCAGACGTTCTCGCGAGTGCCGCCGACAGCCTCGGCAGAGATATTCTGCCCTAAAGCGGACGTAGCGACCGCTGCACTGCGCTGCCACTGCGCTGCTGCGCCACTAACTTCTGCCAAAAACGTCAAGAAACTGCCAAAAACACTGCGCTGATTTTCAACTGGGTTGTGAGTGCACGTAAGGGATTTGAGCCGTCATATAAGTAGGTTTTCTCTTCATGCTAGTCATTGCAATCATGTTTTTCCACGCACAGGTACAATGCTTTTTACGTGTAATTCTTTGATTAAGTATATAGCTCATCTATTCTTTCACGGTTTACTTCATCGCCCTGGCAGAGCCTAATTGTTTCTATTAGTTAAACTCTTATATTAATGATCGCCAGAGCCTTGCACATCTCGCAGAGAATACTTCTTCGTATTGGAGAGCCAAGCTGTTTCACTCACCATCTACTTCCACGTATTGGCAGAGGCCTGGTGTTACCAACACTCCTATCGCCTCGTATTGGCTGTGCCCAGCCGCCTTTATCGCGTCTGATCAGCGATTTTGCAAAGCCTAGATAATTTTGTTCTCTTTCAGTGGCTATTGGGAGAGTTATTTATATACTACTTGCATTCGTGTTTACCATGAGGGATAATCGGAAGAATTGTGATAAAAATTTATTCATTTATAGATTGCAACGTTCATGAGTGTAAATGATTGAGCAAGGATATTTCTTCATTTCTTCGAGAGTTATTGTGTTCTCTTAATTTGCACAGCAATGCAATGAATTGAGAATTTGAAAAATCGTTTAGATGACCTGTTTGCTTGTCTTAAAATTGAACACCATCAATTATCAGTGTTTGTAAGATGACGCTGGTGGAATCAATAGCGCAAGGAGATGCCGTCCCGGCATAAAGGCACTGACCGCTCAGTGACGGTGAAGCATAGGTTACGATGGGTGTAACCTACTTTATGAGGAGCAAGCCATGAGGTTAGTTTAAAATATAGCATTTTTGGTCTTACACCTAAAGTTCGGAGCTCAAAGCTGGGTCGTAAAGTGAGGGGCATCTTGGCTGATCGCGAGGCTAAAGTTTAGATCGGAGCGCTTATCAGCTGCCGGTCTAGATAAGAGGGCAGTCCTGTTTCAACTCTGAAAAAAAGACAGGACGAGGTAGCACAGGGTGAAATTTGAAGAAAGTTATTACTTGGTGACAATCTATTGCTGTCATTTGACTCAGCTCGTATATTCATCTGAACATATAATTGAAACAATGGGAACTTACTTTAACTGATTAAAAAATTTTTTCTACCTTTGCATAAAAGTTGAAATTTTGTAATGACTGATTCAATGCAATTGAGAACTGTTGAAGTAAATTTTTAGAAAATATTCAAGTTGAGTTCGTCCTTGAATTTCGGCTTAATTGGATATGAAAATTCTGATTTAATGTAAATCCAAATGGAAAATTTGAAACCAATTGTGCGAAAAAACGGTAACAGTCGATGACTTTGAGCTAGAATTTGAAAGAATGATTCGTGGTACTTTCTTGGGAGGATCTTTTTCTCATCCCAACTGATTGAATCAGTGACAATTAAATTTGCTAACCCAACAGTAAATCGAGAGATACAGCGTCGAATAAAGTTCGTTTGAATTGTGTCGAGAAATTTTCAACGATCACTACTTCCACCCACCCTTAGCCATAATTTCTTAGTGGACATACGTATGAGGCTGAAAACAATTTTATTCGTTTTCCCAATTTTTTTTCGTTGGAATAACGCAGTTTCTTGTACAGAGACAAGAGAACGAGCTCTTAAGGATTCGAAATATTTAAACGTATTTCTTGTTGTTTAATACCTATTCAGCGAACAAACGTTCAAGTTACATGAGTTATCAGTGAAGTTGATTCTAAAGCAAAAACTCACTTAGCGACGAAAAAATTTTCGAAAGCGGGACTGCTAAACATGGAAAACTTCATTAACGAGGATCTGTAACTGGTGTCATCTTGTGAGCTTCGAGAAGATAGTCGCCATAAACGGTAACATATTTTTACCACTCATAAAAAATGACCAATCGAATTCGTGCAATAAAATAACAAATAAAAATACCCATGAGTATGAAACCAAATAACATAACCAGTGCAGGTGATAGTTTTAAAAAATTATTTCAATAATTGAGCGTTGAATAGAGCATGATTGTCAACTGGGAAAAGTGTTGTCCCTACAGTTGTGGCGCGCATTTTAGCAAAAAAGGTGCGATTGGATTAATTTTATTTGTAGAGCAAGCACTCTATTATGACAATCTAGATAATACCTGACTAGTCAGAGAGTAGAGCTTTGTTAAAAAAATTAAATCTAATAGCTTGCAGAGAGTGGGATTTCGAAACCTGAACTTTCTGCTCAAATGTAAACGTTTTTTTTTTGCAGTTTTACCGAATAAAGACTGTTCTTCTAATAGCTTTTTATTCTAGTTCCTGTAACGTTTTGATCTGAAGTGGCTCGCACTATGATGGACTACTGAGATAATTTTTTGTGAATCTTTCATTAGACAAGGTATACTATATTCTTACCAGACATGAAATATTATTACATGAGAACAGAAATTATTTTTAATAGATGACATGACACTTCATCGTAAGATTTGTAGAATATGGTAAAAGATACACTGTGTTTCTGAAGAATTCATTTCTTTAGTAAAATAAAAATGATGCAAATTCAGTGCAATTTTTACAGATTTCCACTTTCTCTGTGGTCAGAAGCACATACGTAGTCCGATCCTTAATGATGCCATGCATGGCTTTTTTGAAAAGCAAAGGTCGTCCGAGAGTGTAAGGACGTTCCAGTTGGAGCAGCAACTGTAACTCGCTTCTAGATTTAGTTACGTACTCACTAAGGTAAGATTTGCTGCAGTATGTATACCGAAACAAACCCTCGGCAGCGTGAAGGCGCTCAGATCGAGAGCATCCGAGTTCGCATGGAGCACCGTCTTGTGTCAATTAGGTCCATTAGTGGCGAGCTGAGGGATACTGAGGGAGGCCATGTAGCTACGGGGGGTGAGTAAGGACTGAGACCGAGGTAAGGTGTAAGAAGTTGAAAGAGACTGGAGGATGAAGGAGGTTATCTAACCGCCATGGGTTCGTGGCAGCGTTAACGACTGATATGCTGAACATATCAGGCAGGTGAGTTGGTAACAATTCTCGTACCAGGCTCGGAGTTTCCGAGAGAACATAGTCGAATACTTTTTATGGTAAAATTTTTAATTTAAATCTTCAAAAAGTTATCAACTTCAAAACGTAAACGTATTTCCATAATTCGAATTAATTCTAATTGACCAGCTTTACCGTTTTAAGATTCATGTTTATATTTCACTGGAAGTTCCTTCTAGAAGACTTATTTGCTGAAAATCTTAACAAATTATCAGCGAAAAAAATTTAAAGGCTCAAATGATTTAGAAATTTCTTTCTAAATGGGCTTCGATCTCGGTCAGTGATTTTAGGGCAGGTAAATTAAAAATCTACAGCTTTCAACTTCGGATGCATTATGAAAGTTAATTTGTTTTCTAAAATTCGAGAGAGGCAAGCGCAGCACAGAAACTCGATTGTGTGTCTGGCACTGTGGAGAGCCCATTGTGTTGTTTGGAATGGTATCCTTTTATTTCACGGAATAGTTTGCTTCGGGTATAGCTAAAATTTCATATTAATTTGATTTAAAAAAGCGAGAAAACAGATCTGCACGATGACGACTCGTTAGAATTATCATTGTGCTCAAGTAACATTTTAAAATTCGTTTTACGAGATCGTGATTACTGAGGCGTAGGAGTTAAATTTATATCACGGTGAGACATAGAGTTTTGCTTCACTTCACAAATACGTAGAAAGGAGATACAAAAATGTTACGTTGAAAAAATCCTAGGTTAGTCCTTTTAGTTTGTCTTTCTGTTCGTTCAGTGGCAAAAACACGTGTGCGGAGAAGTACGAAAACCATAAATAATGCCATCAGAACGCCATGTTCAATTAAAGTCCTTTAACAAAACATGTTTTAATTCGAGTCATTCTCAGTACTAACTATGAGCAGCTCTGGAATACAACTGAAAATTTTATTTGCCATGTCACCTTTAAATATTTTTACGTGTGTCACAAAATAGCCGGAGCGCGTGGCCTACGCGTAAAAAAGTGAAGGATCACCAAAAACTCAATTTGTGCTTTGATTGCCATGAAGCCTGGCCTGATAGCCTTAAAAATGGTATGGAATATTTTGAAATAGTGTCCGCTTTAGACAAATTTCAACAACGTTTAAATTGAAAATAAAAAAATGATGAAATTGAGTACATTTCTTAGGATGTTTGCTAATTGGGAGAATGATTAATACAACTTTTATCTCTCCGGACACACGGGATTGTAGTGTGATAACTTTTTTGAGTTATAAGATGAGAGCAACATTTACACAGAGATATAAATAGTGACAGCAATTCTGCGTGAGTGTAAAGTTGTAGACGTAAATTTTGTTGATTTTCATAACGTAAGATAAATATTTTTTGAAGCGCTAGGAAGTTTGAAATTAATCTATTTTGATATTTTACAGATTTACGTGAAAATAAACATTTTTAAGTACTTCACAAGAAAAATTGAAGATCCATTGCTGTTTCACACAAATTTGTGAATAGCTTAACTAAGATTTTAAAATATATTTTAATATCCGTAGAGTAATTCTCACCGTTTGGTTGAACTGCATTGATTCGAATAATTATTATTATTCACATCTTTTCTGCATTCTATTTTAAATTAACAAAAAACAGTCACGCAATAAACTCTTAGTTTAACAGAGAGCATGTACGTATCTGGAGAATCGAGCGCAGTAGAACGCCAGGGCGGAGGAGGGCTATGAGAGCCAGGCAGCACGCGAGTCTGAGGTGCGGGGCAGCTGTGCGAGATTCCGAGCTCAGAGGCGAGCTCGGCTTCCAAATGGAGCGTCACAAGCGGATCTGCGGCTTAGCACCTACTTGGTGCTGATTGCTGAAAACCGTCTATGGTAAATCAGATTTGCAAGGATAAAATCTCGATATCAGGATGATCATTCCGACAATTTTTTTTTTCAATTTTAAAATAATTTCTTCAAAAAACTGTTTCATTTGCTTATGTGCGGCTCCGTGTGCATTTCACTATGGTATTTTAGTGTTCTTTAAGAAAGGCAAAAATAAAATTGCTCGGTAGAACAAAGTAATAAATTATTTCGGAGTTTGGCTGAAAAAAAATTAATTGGCACATTTTTGGTAAAAGTTCATTAAATGAGTAAATTTTTATTAAATGATGCGCTAATTATATTCAACCCTATTTCTACGCTGGCCTTCAGAATTTAGGTAAAAATTCAAATGAAAAGGACATAATTGTTCGAGTAAATACAGATTGAAATGTTTCCGATACCATGGCATGATCGCGGCCGTAAGAGTGCTCTTTGTTAATCAAAATCGAAGTGGGTCATTCATATTAGCATTAGCTGGTCTATATAGTTCCAAATATTACTGGTTCTAAAATTACAACGCAAAAAGCATACGAGGTTCTCCATTTTGAAATATTTTATGAGCCATCGGATTTTACGCTCAGTTTCGCGAGCGCTTAACATGGATGGTAAAAAGGTTCCTCTGCGAGGTGGTTGTTACATGGCAGATTTGTCAACTGTTACAAACACAGTGATGTTTTGATGTATTGAAGGCGGTAGCTTAACAAGTTGCGTGCGTTTAGAAATACGTGATCCAACTTGGAAGGTATTAAATGATGAATTTAATGCAAAATAAGTGGTAAGTTCATTCTCTTCTGGTGTAAAATAGTGTTTTAATCACTTGGAAGAACAATGAAGAGTTTTGTGGAGATATTCTTCACTGTTCCACTACATAACACTAATTAAACTGATGTGTGCATGACCAATCAATTTTTTCATTATGAAGATCAAATTTCATAGTGAATTGGCAATCCATTTAGTTGAGAAGCCGTAGTTTTAAAATTATTCAAAGTACGCTTTATTTCGCTCACGAATTTCTTCCTCTGAAACAAAGTTTGATATTTCATTATTCAGGGTGTTCTCTAACTCATGGTACAAACTTTGATATTATGTTGTTGAAACCCAAAACAAACACTTTTTCATGAATAACGAAATGTCCAAAAAACGCTTCGTTATCGAGATATCGTATCATTGAAATTTATTTGATTTTAGGGAAGTTTCTCACTTTCTTAATTGTGATGACCCGCCATATGGCAACATTTGTTTACCTGCCGTCTGCTGTCGGTGAACGCTGTGTAACACTCTCAATAACATAGATCGCTTAACAAATTTTGAAAAGACCGATGTGATCTTGACATACGGTGAGGCATTTGGCAATGCTAGAAGGGCTGCTAGACTGCATGCAGATCGTTTTCCCAACCGTCATTTGCCTGATCATCGTAGTTTCACAAGATTGCATCAGCGGCTGCGGGACACAGGTAGTTTTGAGGTAAAGAGCAGACATGTTGATGGTCCTCGTTCTCAGCGAGCTCGCGATGATGACGAAGAGCGGATACTACAACATTTTGCAGCAAACCCACGTGCAAGCACTCGAGCCACGGCAAATGCACTCGGAATTCGTTCTCACTCACTAGTATGGGAAACTGTCCATGACAACGGCATGCATCCATACCATTTTCAGAGAGTGCAAGAGCTCAATCCAGCTGACTTTAACCTTCATGAACGGTTCGCACGCTGGTTTATGATTAAGGACCAAAAGGATAATGGGTTTCCAAAGTATGTGCTTTTCCCTGATGAAGCAACGTTCAGTCGGGGTGGTATTTTTACCATACACAACTTCCACATGTGGCAAAATGGAAACCCTCACGTTGTGCGGCAGAGTAATTACCAACAACGGGTCAGTATAAATGTGTGGGCTGGTATTGTCTGCAACAATTTAGTCGAGCCATATTTGCTGCCTGAGCGTGCAACAGGAGAGTCCTGTGAAGTATTTCTAAGGGAGGTATTGCCTGGCCTGCTTGACAAATGTGCCTTTGGCTATTCGACGACAGATGTAGTTCCAGCACGACGGTGCTCCATCACATTACTCAATGAATGTCCGACGATACCTAGACAGTACATATCCAAACAGATGGATATGGCGTTCTGGCCCAGTTTGATGGCCAGCGAGGTCTCCAGATGTGACACCTTTGGACTTTTACCTATGGGGGCACATAAAGAGTTTAATTTATGAGACCCCAGTGGAGACAGAGATGGACCTTGTTGGAAGAATAGTAGACGCTGCAGGACGCATTGAGGATGATCTGCGAGTGTTCGATCGTGTTCGGGTATCGCTTCTGCGTAGGTTTCAGATGTGCATTGACGAACAGGGCCGGCATTTTGGACCATTCTTATAATGTCAATTTTGTAATGATTCAAGTTAATGAAATCAGATGAGTTTTCATTACCTAAGACTCGGAAGACTGTCCTCACCAGAGTTAGAGAAGCACACAAATGTTGCCATATAGCGGGTCATCACAATTAAGAAAGTGAGAAATTTCCCTAAAATCAAATAAATTTCAATGATACGATTTCTCGATAACGAAGCATTTTTGGGCATTTCGTTATTCATGAAAATGAGTTTGTTTTGGGTTTCAATACACAATGTCAAAGTTTGTACCATGAGTTAAAGAATACCCTGTATAAAACGAATTAAATATATTTTCTTCAATTGGGGCAACACGCTAACACTGGTTGATGGGAAATGTAAATACACAAAAACACGAATTATGGCTAAAACACTCGATGTAAGCACCACGCGAACGCTGTAGAAATGTTTGAACCCAATTGAATACTGTGAAATATTTAGGCTGAATTTTATGTTCACAGTTGGGGTCAAAAGATGTTCGAAAGTCTTTTGCTTACGTGCACTAAATAGCTCTTTTATTTTTGTTTCGCTCTAGAATTTACCGTGATAAAGCTTAAAAAGTACAACCCCGTCACACCGGCATCAGTTGAAGCGAGATGGTTGAAAAATTGCTAAATGAGAGGAAAATATTTATCTGTGAGATAAAAACCATGATATGGCCAGTGAAACTTCAAAAACCTTCACATCTTTTCTTAAATATTCACGCCTATCAGTCTTACTATATATGCACAAAGTGTTCTCAATGTACATTTTAGCTATTAGAGACCTGAGAAATTCGGGAATCAAACTTCATCAAATTTATTTTACTCTAGCCGGGAAAGGACAAATAAAGTACAAGGTACTAAAGCAGGTGACGGAAACGAATAAAGCTTACAAGAATTTATTATGAAATGAAAACAGAGACGAATCCTAATCTTGGGTAACAGAGGATAAGGGGAGTGTTGTACACCCCATCTGCGCGCGCGGAAACCCCAGTGCCTGACAACTGTCGGGAGAGAATACCAACACTAATAGAATTGACGTTTTAGTGTAATTTAGGAATTAAGTTGTGATTAGGTGGTGACCGACTAGCGGTTAGAGCAAATAGCATAATTGAGTAATTAGTAATTGAGTTCGGTGGCCGACTAGCGGTCCACGCATTAGCGTAATTGAGTAATTTCAGTTAGTTAATAAATAATTAGGCTAGTTTCCCTCCTATTTATAATTGAGTGACGAGACTAACACAGACTGCTCGACAGACAAGTATGAAATGGCGCTGACCACAACTATGTCTCACCATCGAATAGGCAGTAGAGCTTTGCAGCCGTCCAGAGGCTAGGAGACGGTACGAGCTGGGTAGCGCAGCGCAGGGGAGGCGAGGCGGAGGTAGAGAAGTTAGCCTGCCATGGATGTTCGCAGGTCCATCAGTGAGGTGTGATGATCGCTACGACGGTCAGATCTTAAGTTGGTAGTGGCGCACCGAAGATCTTAAGATGCAGAGATCAAGAACAGTGCAGTCCAACAGACGTTACGCACCATTTACACTGGCGTACGCTGCAAACAAAGTTCGGCAAGAATTATTATAAGCAAGAGATCCAGCAGAACTCTTGAGTGGCCAGAGCTCTGCTGCCGGTCCAAATCTGAGTCTGAGTCTGAGTCTGGTGCGCCGAGAGTGCTCTAACGTGAGCAGCCTCGGCCATCTGATTCTTATTATTCGTCGGATGATTGGAGAAACATAGAGAGGGTCAGCGCCAGAAATTCTAAATTGATAATTAAACTTGAAAGATTTAAGGAACTTAAAGTTACTGAATTTAAGTGAAGTAGTTAAAGAGATTTACATTAGCCTTAAAACTAACTCAAATGAATTTTCTTCATGAATCGAAGAAATTTTTTGGTTAGTGAATTTGTTCATTTTTTTTACACGCATGTTCTGAAGAATTAATTACTTAGTAGTTCCAGGCATTTCAAACTCACGTGGCGTATTCTTAGTGGCGACATTCACAAATTCATAGAAAATGTGTTAGGAATTTCGATGGAATATTAGCATTCCAGCTGAAAGCGTAGCAATGACAACCGTAACTTGTTTAGTTGATGAGCGAATAAAACTTGCAGGTGTTCGCAGGCAAAACACATCAGCTATTCAACAAACACATCAATATTTCGCTGGCAGTTCCTCGCATTATGGTTCCGGCGCGCCTGTAGCACTAGCAATGAAATAGTTATTCAGTCAATCAGAATTGTCGGGTATAAAGTGACCTTTGTGCTTTATGTACATATGAAGTGATAAACAATGCGACGAGGCAATTGTAATTTTACTTCTGAGGTAAAAATGTGTTTAAATTATAAATTATTTTAGGAAAGAGTAATATTGTGAAACCGTTTTGCAGGAAAGCCCTAGCTTTCCAGTTTTATCTGCATTTCAGTACACAAGGACAGTCTACACTTACATGCGGCCTATGTAGCATGTAGCAAGTTGAAGTGTAATTAGAGCTTATTATTTTGAACGATTTTTCTCCAAGTTTTGGCCATTCGTGTAAGTCTGAGCCTTCCAAACTTTTACAATCAAATTCTGATACTAAAACTTTAGTTCCAAATTGGGAAGTATTTCATGACACAGAATTTATAAAATATTAGTGAGTAATAAATCGTTCATGTTGAATTTCTGACAGCATACCTTCCGTATTCACTGATCAGTCGCTTTACACGTGCGTATGAAAAATCTCACAAATTTAAGTATTTTGAAACTTCAACTTACGAGAAACATAGGCAAAAACTGGTGCGAGTATTTTCTGACATCACAGAGAAGATTCATCGAAGAAAGTGTTCTGATTTTGCCGTTCAACTACCTGATGGAGAAAGTACTCGTTTCAAGATAAAGAACAGGATGACACTCTTGAAACGATATTAGGATACATGTTATTGAGACTTTTGTGGCTTGTGCCTGCACACATCTGACTTGTGTTTACACATAGCACTGTTGCTCCTGGTCGATGAATTTATGATCTGATTACAAAGTCTGCATCTGATGTCGATGGATTTTTCTTTTTGAAAGTGAGCCGTTTTCTGCTAAATACACTCAATCAGTGACGATTCATTTGAAATTCTCAACACATGACGCGTGACGACTCTCAATCTCTTGCAGTTTGGCACTGTCCCGGAAAGTATTAAGTTACTAGCAATTTGTTTTGATTTTAGTTTTAGCATTAAACTTTATCACAATATTTGTCTCTACAGTGTTTTAAGAGTTTTCATGAATGAGACCGACTCTCGAATCTTAGTATTAGAGTTATATCTAATTACCCATGTCTCATCCTCACTGACGCCAAGCATCTTCGATTCAGTTCTCAGCCTGGATTTCGAATTCGTCTTGCAGTTTTTGAAATCATAACTAGTGTACTAGATTATAAGTTATTATGTACTTCTAGGAATTAGAGATCCATTTGGCACTAACGTTTTCGTGTCCCAAAGTGCACGTTTTTTGCTTTAATACATCAAACATTTTCAATGCCTGTATTTTACCTACGGTACAGCCTGACAGCTTAGTTATTGACTTGGCAGGTTTTCCGATCTTGGCCTAGTGTTTCTTCTGTATTCGCACACTGAGTGAGGTGCCCATCATGACTTTAAAGGAAAAGGGGTTTAATCATTTTTGGACGTGCATGTTCAGAAGGGGATAGTTTTGTTTCCACGAACTCTGCAGCTCCAAAACCGAACTGGTGCTCAGCCACCTCCGGCTGTGCTCATGGAATTACACCTGACTCGTCAGAATTATAATAACTAGCCCTGAACTTACGTTCGAGAAGATGTTTAAGTAATTGTACAGTGTATGCCATGTTATTGAGATCCTACTTCTGTTACATCAGTTGTTAGACCTGCTTACTAAGATTATGTTATTACATGAACATCAAGATGAGAACGTTTTTTAACGTTCTTTTTCCGTCGGTCATAAATTCCTTTTTTTCAGGGACTCGAATTACGTTCATTTTGAATATTATTTCAATGCGATATTCAGTTTAAGCTGCACCACTCTTAAAGTGAATTAGGTGATATTAAAATCATGTTATGATAATTCATTTAATGAAGGTTGTGATCGAATAATTCATTCTAGTAAGCGTGCAAATTATGTTAGTATGGTCATACTTTTTGGTAATAATGTATTCCAGAATTTTCAGTTTCGTCAATAATATTTCATAGTTATCGTCTATTTTTTCAATCTCCCTTTTATCTCTTTGTTTTCCTTTCCTACAAAAGGGTATCAAAGACACTTATGAGAAACGATTTTACTTTTAAAATGTTGATATAACGGCAGTCATTAACATACTAAAAAGCTATCAAGAGAGAAACATTAGTCACAGTAGTGAAATGAACAACTTTTCTCACGCATCGATGATGTAAAAACGAGGAAACTGATTTAAGTAATTAAATATGACTTGTTCAAGAACGATCAAGATGCAGTGGGTCTTCTCACTCTAAAAACCTCTACAAAGAATTAAAAAGGGCACTCCAAAAAAGCATAATTTCATTGACGTAAATCCCCATCGAAAAGAGTGCGGGATCACCACCCAGGTGGCGGTGATCCCTAAAAGGAACTTCTTGAGCATCGACGGAACAAAAACTGCTCAGCAAATGAAAGTTGCAGCCCAAGCCAAGCTCTCTGAATTGTATCTCAGAGCAAATGTGTTTCGGACGGCAAGGATCAAATATGCAAATTAACCAGAATAAATCTTCATATTTTTTGCTTAGTTCGTTGAGAAAAAGAATCCTGCTCCTAATCTCAACCGGTATAATAAAATTGTCAATGATCTGGAGAAAATAAGCATAAAAACATTTTCTTCGACGTGACGTGGTATCCTAATGAGGCGGTCTATCCTCTTATCGCACGCATAGAAGGACACATACATATGTTAAGGTGTGTGTGTGCGAAATGAGGCGCAGAGGCCTCCTTTCGTAATGAGTTCTTTACGAGCTCGGAAGGTAGGCGAGAACATTCAAGATGTGAAGAAGATCTAAAACATTGGTAGAATAGATTTTATAAGCACTTTGATTTCTGACATGGGCACATCTCGTATGACTCATCGCGGATTTTTATTTGAAATGTAATGGGGTGATCCATGGTCAAATTTCTTCTTCTTCTCGTTGCGTTGATGTTATTCATATAGAAGGTGTTAAAAAACGAGCCGTACAAACTTTGATAGTTGATAGCGGCATGCAAAACGAACACCTTATTACGAATACCAAATATTTCCAAACTCCTGAGTTTTCATGATGCTGAGGTTTGAACTTTAACCTTGATGCCAAATCTATAACATTTTCATTTTTGAGAAATGTTATAATGGAAAAAAGACTATGTCAGAAAAACAAATGTTTTATTGGATAAATTTCACAATAGCAGTTTGCAATTTCTGCCCCCTGCGCCAGTGTAAGTCTGGTACCTCTTCTAAATAGATTACTGGGCACAATACAAAAGTCTCTCAGCAATATTACCTGCTGCCACCCGTATCCTGACAGTAATCCTTGCGATAAGATCCATTTCGGACTCCACCGGTTTTTTAAATCAAGATTTCAGGGATCTTTAGAAAAACAAATGTAAAGGACTCATGTGTAGAGATCATGGAGGCCATGTCACAGACCTGTTACGCCCTATCCACCAATTCGGATAGGTGCCGTTCAGATGTTGGCGAGCATTTCAGTCAAAAGGCGCTTGAGCCCCATCGGGATGGAACTACATTCGATGACGAATACGTAGGGCACATTATTTAGCAGTTAAAGCGATGCGTCCCCTAAAAATAGGACATATACTGGCCTATTTACAGGAGACGGCATGATAGACACACATATAAGCCAAAAAGATAGTCCCCTACAATACCAGCCACCTTGACTCTAAACTGAAGCTGATAGCTGAAGAGATGAATTTCATTACGATTATTCTTTCACCAGCTGATCAAGTTATGTGTATAGAACTCATCGTCGCATGTTAAATTTGCATCGTCCTGTTCTTTCCACGGCCCCAACGCGCAAACTGTACACAAGGAATGTAGTCGGCCGGAGCAGATCCTGAAGTTTCTGAGAATGTTAAAGATGTAGATTTTTGTCATAAAGAACACGTCATACTTCTAGTAGTTTGGTATTCACATGCTGCAGCTCATGTGCACGCATTAGGCATGTGACAAAAATATTACAGCACGGTACCCTGAATTGGGAAATTCCCTTGGCCGACCATTATTTTTTCGATCCATGTTAAAGCTTCAATGTTTGCGTAGACGACGATTTATGTTAGTAAAAATGTGTTGTTTGGGCAAATATTGATGAGGAAAACACTCCTGAAATAACCCAGTAGCGCCATTAGCATTGCTATTGGCAACATTGCAGGCCATGCACGTATATATCGGCCATTTGTTCATTTGACAAACGTGCCGTGGCGTCAACGTTGTGTCACAGCGGGAATTGACTCGTTAGCACTGACCAAGTGTTGACAGATTTAAAAGTAACATTTAAATTGAAATTTACATTTTAGAGACACTAAAATTTAACAAACTTGGCCTGCTTGGACTAGGCTGCATTATGAAGAACATCTCACAGAATTAAAGAAACAGTTTCTCGAACTGTGGTGTACCCAGTGGCGCCTTCAAGTTGAGACATCTAACAAAGGTCATTTCCTTAAGAATCTTTTTGATCAACCCAGAATGCTGATGCGCTCTAGGGGAACCTCCCGTATTGGTGAGAGTGCTATTAGCCGATTGAGAGTGGGACATGCAGGTGTACAGGCCCATTTGTTTTGTTTTAATATGAGCCCTACTCCAAACTGTGACTGCTGCGGTGTTCCTGAGACCATCCCCCATTATATATTGCATTGTGTGAAGTATAGTCAACAGGGATTTGTGTTTAAGGTGTGTATTGAAAGTATGGAGGTTGAATTTAATCTGAAAAAAGTGTTAGGAGGAGGAAATTATCCTATTAGCACTGGGGAAAGAATATTCAGTTCACTGGCCACTTTCCTGAGAAGTACTGGGAGGATATCTATATTGTAAGTTAGATAGATGTTCTCAGAATGGAGGCACAACATTTTTGTGTTGGAGGACTAATCGCTTTTATGTTATGATGTTAGAGGAGTTGTACAAAACTACCGTACTTGTAATGCAGACTTTCTGCTTTTCTGTAAATTCAACCAATAAGGAAGAAGAAACCTGTGGAAGAAGAACTCCGATAATAAGCTCCCAGGTACAACGGTTCTCTTTGTAAGACCAGTACCTTTATGAGGGATTGAAGTTCATCCCTCACCTCGATAAGACGAAGATAGATAGTTGCGGGATAACCAAAGCATTCGAGAAAATATTTAAAAAATGACATCATCTTACATCTAGCAGAGCATATATGATGTACTTGACACTCTGATGTAACTGGAACTCGTTTCTGAGGTCTTATGTGCTTTAGAGAGTAGAAATAAAATTGAAAGTTATTTAAAGTTTCTCGTAGGCGATTTATGGTAAAACGTTAATTTACTCAATTGTTTTTCAGAAATATTTTTGCATGAATGAAATGGTACGTATGTGCAAAGTGATTGATCAAGTTAAGCTGGAACAAAGCTAATATGTAGCTAAGTTTCTGAATGCATGTTAATTGAAATCTCACGTAGAGAATATCCAGAATGTTCCTTTCGAAGTGTTCAATTTGAGCTCAGTCATCATATTCCTGCTGTTGCTCTCATGTATATTACATTTCGTTGTGTTGCTTCTTTCCCGTTTTATTTATTTGGCACGTCAATAATTCTAAAGTTATTCTACAATTTCTGCCAGCTTTCCAGGGATGTGTTTTGAGTTTCAGATAAACATCAACTGTTCTTAGAATGTTCTTAAATGTTCTTCCGTTGTTTTTTGTTATGTTCCTAAGTCTCCAAAGACAAACAAGCTCCCTGAGAGACAATCTGTTCGAAAGGGAACGCATTAGCGCTCTTCTTAAGGACTCTCAGAAATCAAAAGCTCCATTCCACTCGAGATTTGGTCGACCGATTCTCAGTTTTGAGTAGCCCAAGACCAGCCTTTTCATTACATTCCTTCATTAGTTTGCCATTCACCATTCATCATTTACTGCTGCCATTATAAACGGGAAACTAAAGTTTCTGGAAAAAATTAAGTCACACCTTGAGAGAATATTAGATTAAAAAGTTTGAATTTCTTCTGCGGTGTTTTCTTGATAACATAAATACGATAGCATAGATGATAATAACACAAACTTCTACGTAGAGCTTAAGATGCCTTTTACGTAAACACATGAAAGATGTACAAAGAATTGTACTTTCTAGGAGAAGCACGTTGACATACGTTTATGCCAGGGCCAAAGAACCTGTCAGAATAGTGTCTTAGATGATGGAAAAAATTGCTTGGGAGAGTAGAGAACGAAGACTCACAGCAAGTGACCGAAATAGCACTGTTCAGTCGTTCAGTTAAAAGTGAAGTAGAAGTAAAACTCTCAAAGCTGGTGACAGGTGTTCTAAAATTCTAAAAAAAAATCGGCTCAAAATACCATTAATTTGTTCAGCGAATGTTCCAAGTGCAAGCCTTTGAATATGTGTAGCGACTGCAGGAAATGGGTTCTAGATATTGTGCAACAACAAAGAAGCCACTGATTAGTCGCGCAAACTTCAAGGAATAGGTGTCAGAGAATAACTTGTGATGGACCAGATGGTTTGAAGCGCAAATAAGGGAAAATACGCTCAGAAGAATCAAGATTAATCATGGTGCAGAGCGCGGGCAGATGTAGTTAAACAAGGACTACATGAAACTACGAATGCAACTGAGTTAGCATGGTGAAGGGCACAACAGAATGCTGGCATATTGCTCTGTAATTATATAAGGTGAATGACATGTGAGCATTTTAAGTTTCCAAGTAAATTTCAGAAATATTTTCGTCTCATTGAATCGGGTATGTTATAACATGATTGTGCAAGTGTTTACATCCATAGGTTTACGTAGTTCATTCTGTGAAATGTTCATTGAGCTCGTGGGTCAGCTTTCTCACTCTAAATTACCGCTGAAGTTTTTAAATGTAAATCCTGTCGCAGTTATAAGATCAATTACATAGTGAAGGTTATTAAAATACTGCTGGTCACTGTCGTTTTCCCGTGAAGATGATTACCAGCACATTCCCTCGATATGGAAAAACTTTTACTCATGTCATTTGAGAAGCATTGAATCTGTGCTTAGGAAAATTAAAAACACACTCGTCTTTAAACTAATCGCTTTAGAAGTCAAGCTGTCGTGAAATAAAAGCAAAAATCTTAAGGCAGGTTTTAATCAACTGAAAATTAACATTAACGTTGAAAAAACAGATTGCTTCGTACATCTATCCTAAACGCCGGGAGACAGGATACACAATGAAGTTTTGACATTTGAATCTTAATATTATACAAGCAAAATTATGTCCCTTTCCCCCACTTACCTTAATATTGTGGAGTAGCGCAATATTAAGAAAAAGTTAGAAATGATCATGTTTTATTTCTTGTCGTCCCTCTAACTTCATTTTTTCACTCTAAACTCTTTGGTTACTAAATTCTTTTCCCTTGTCCACTATCAGGTACCAGCAGTAGTTACTACGTGAGTGGTACCCAACTTGATTCTTAGCTCTAACTCATGGCTGACAAACATTATTCCAGCATACCAACCTGCACCATCATCTAAAGCTGTCATGGTCACTTGGGCGACAAAATACCCGAACATCTTGCCGATGAAATTCACTTCGATCACGAGAATGCAAGTAATTTTTCCTGTGAAAACTTGAGGATGAACCCAAAGAGCTTTGTACTCAGAGCCCTTTCTATTCTTTCTCCCTGGTATCTGAAAACATTTCATCTCGATGGCAAACTAGGAAACGACACCGAACAGCTACAGCGAGCGCCCCCTCTTCACCAGGGTAACTTCAATTACTTAATTAACGTGTTAGTCTTTGTTCTCATTTCGCTGGGATAATTCAGTTTCATCAGTGATTTACGTTTTTTTTTTCTTACTTTTCTCAAAAGCTGCTGAGCTGAGATGTAAGTTTCGTTCCCTAGCTTTAATTAATGTGGAAGTCTTCAAAGCATTAGGCAAAATTCTGACGTCAGCACAATAATTATTGTTGTTCTTCGTGAATTGTGGCATTTAACGCGAAATAACTCATCTGAAGGAGGCGGAATTTTTCCCTTGGAATGCAGGTAGTTTTTAAATCTATGTATCCTTTTTCATCTCTGTAGAAAATATTAGACTACATGAAATATGAACAAATGAACGCGCTTTCATACAGCCGAAAAGCCTCATCCCTTCGCTGTAGCTATCTGAACTTTGACATCGGAGCAGATGGCATTTTTACCAACGATAGAATGCAGAACAAAGAAACCTTTATTACCGTGAAGTCAGTCACTTAATTAAGCTTGCAGTTTAGGTTAATACTCCTCTTTCCATGGTGTTCATTAATGCTCGATTCATGGGGTACAAATTTCGATGCAATATTTTGGGTGAAATTTTGTTATATGGAAACTGTTCCAACTCGAGTTTGAAGTTAAAGAATCTGAGTCAAGAGATGGTTATTTCTTTTGATCTAGAGAAATTTAATTACCTCTTCACAGAGACGTGTTGAACGAGAAAATTTCTTCTCAAGTAGAGCAAAAATATTCCCAAATATAATTGTACGAACTAAGTTTTAACTTTGGCGAAGCAGTAAACGAATGAAAGAAATAGAATGGAGCCGAAGCTTCAGTCATGAATGTTACTTTATAAAAAGTTACAAGCAAAAATCAAAGACGCTTCACATTAAAAAAAAGTATTGAAAAACATTGCTTAGATAATTGTTCACATTATCATACATAATGGGAGAAATTTTTACTACAGTAATTCCGAGAAGACTAGCATGCCCTAAAAGTTGAACGAAGGTGAATAAAAAATGAACGAAAAGCTCAGTGGAACGTAATTGAAATGAAAACGACCAAACGTTCTCTAAAACTACAGTTGCCCAACCAAAAGCAAGGGATGAGCACTCGGAATATCATTACGATTCGCTTTGTTCTTACGTATAAAAGAGACTGGAAAATTTTGCCTTGCGTTACAATACAAACAGATCCTAAAATTGAAAACTAAGAATCGAAAATTTTAATATCACAGTAGCGCCCCCTCTTCACCAGGGTAACTACAATTACGTAACGTGTTAGTCTTTGTTCTCATTTCGCTGGAATAATTTAGTTTCATCAGTGAATTGAGTTTTATTTTTTTAGTATTTTTCTCGAAAGTTGCGGAGCTGAGAAGTAAGTTTTGCTCCCTAACTTTAATCGCGTGAGATCTTTTGGCAGGCGAGAAAATCTAGCCCCAGATCTAGAACTCGCTCCTACGTGTTCTGCCCATCAGACATGCAATGTAACGGTTGTTTGGCCGCATACATCGATTCACACTGTATATAACTAAATTTGCAGAAAAAACAGGGACGGAAACGAGCTGGGATTTTGTCCTTATACTGAAAGGAAGAACCCATTGTGATATTGACTAGCAGAACATAATGAGGTACATGCGGAAGAAAAGACGATACCAATGACAATTCACCTTTCAATCGCTCTGATTGCTTCCGAAATACGGAATACGAATGAACATTATCAGTTTATCAGCTGTTAGGGTAGAGGGAGCAAAATCATTTTTACCATTCAAAAAATTTCCAATTTGACATTGATCATCGTTAGAGTGAAGCCATTAGATGTGAAGAAACTGCATTAAATATCAAATTTGGAATGCAGTGATTTAAAAGCAGAGCAATTATCGTTTGCTCGAAACAAAAATATTCTAACTTTTAACTTAACACGAACAAAAACTGAAAATAACTTGATCCTACACCTGTAGAACCTGTCAAACGGTAAACAGAGGCGTCCAATTTTCCGTTTCTTTGAGTTACCAGGGCATCTATAAAGGTAAGTTTGCCCTCGCTTTCTTATTCCGCACTAAATTTAATGGGTGGACGATGGGAGTTGAAATGTAGAAACAGAAAAGCATGCAACTGATTTCGAAAACGAACAAATTTACCATCTACATACCTCTGATAAAACCGGCCAACCCTCAGGTAGGCAGTCATCTAACCATTTTTTCCCTTTAATGTAACCTATTCTAACTCTACCCCAGGATCAAAAACGAAGACCAACTTGGCACTGAAGATGCCGTCAGGAACTAAAGGGTTGTTACTTTGCCCTGTGCAGCTGTTATGCTGACGTAATAGTTACATTTGTGTAAAAGCACCTCTGATTGGAAAATTCGCAGGAATGATGTTTCTCTGACTTTTATGGTAAAAAAGCAAGGTAATAAATGTATTCCATTCTTCGAGTAATCTTCTCTTATATTGATAAATTTTCGATTGAAATCTTCTTTCACAATTATGAATTGCTGAATTGATTTGCTAAATTTACGTTCACGCGTTCACAATTTTTAAATTCCAAACATACTTGCTAGTTCTTTTTTGGTATAGTAGCCTTTTTCGTGATATCATGATACTATCGTGGATAGACGAAGAATTTTTGCTCGTATCGATTATTGATATAACAGGCTTGGTTGCTCTAGAAACTGCTGGAAGCCGCCATTCTTGGAGTGCTAACAGAGCACCGCCGGGCATTATGCGTGCTGGGCCGAGTTCCTATAGAGTTTTCAGAGCGCTGCTTCGATGGCCGCTACCGGACCTTAAACTCTGAAAAAATTGTCTTCATTATGTATACTTTAAATTAAACAAAAAAGTGGAAAAAACTTTTAAACCGTTCATGGAAAGTTATACACTGTACATACTACAACTAATAACCACCATTCGTCTGTAGGTTCATTACATTTGGCACCGCTTGACCTTAAGATTTGAAAAGTGCTTGAAAAATTACTCGTTATAATCAAACTGATTCGAATTAAAACAACGGCGATGATTACACTTGCAATTGAATGAGAATGCCATACTATAACTATCACTTCTACTTTCTATGCTATCATAACTCAGAATTTTAAAATTAAGGAATTTCAGTCTTAGCGACAGTCATGGGTGTTTATGGTAAAATATAAAAGTTGTAATCAGAAATTTGAATTTGGATGTTATAAAAAGTCAGCAAACCCTGTATTTTGAATGATTTTGATTCTGATTTGTCGAAGTTGTTATCGTTTTAAATTCCAACGATTCAAAAATGTTTTCTTACTCAGGTAAACTTTGAGGAACCTAACTACCACTACCATCCACCACAGCACCGATAACTGGTGTCGCTGCACGTTTTGGTTGGTTTAGTCAGTATACGAGGCGCAATCAGAAAGCCTCCGAACCGTAATCGCCGCGGCTGTTGGACGTGACTGCACGAGAAGCCGCGCCAGCGACCGATAACGCAATATCTACCGAGTGTGCTGAGTTTCGTTGGATTTTGAGGTTGTGTTCGGTCTACGATTTGTGTTTAGTAATCGTGTGGAAACGTTTTTTTATCATTTTGAGCATTTTATGATAGTTGACAAATTTTGGCTGTGAACTTACTTTTCGTTTTAATTTTTGTGAAATTGCAATGATTCGAGAAACTTTTGAAGAACGTTGATTGAATAGAGCATATTTCACACTTGCCATCACAATCCAATCAAGTTACAGTTGGTAGTTGAGCCACGACATGCGGTCGGTTTTCTCAGTCTTGTGAGTAAAAGACCGAGGAACTTTCACATGAACATAACGGGTATACCTAGAACCATGAACTGAAACCTATTCAGCGACCGCAGGGTACACATATTGGTGAATCCCTTTTCGTTCTAAATTTCTCGTTTGCCTGTTCATATTCAAGCCCCTCGACATAAAATTATTCTTTGTCAAGCAAATACCCCAAGAAACAAATTTACGTGTGACCGGCACTTCGTTGAATGAACTTTAAAATGAGTTTCGATCCGTTGAAATAAACACACATCTTCGTTAAAGAGTTGCAATGACTTGAAATTTGAAAGGTTTTGTAAAAGATTAGTACTTTGAGAGTCACAGGGAAATGAAATGTAGAAATTAGGAAAACACAACAGGCAACAACAAGCAAATTTTCAAATTAAGTTAGTTATTTACGTAAAATGTTCGACATGACGCCAATCAGTTGTGATGCACGCGTTCAAATGCCGGTGCAACGATCTCCTGGCGCGATCGAAGACAGCAGGAGTTTCACGAATCCATGCGGAGGCTTCAACAATTCTGCCGATGAGGTTTTTTCTTTTGAAGGAATCGCTGTTTCGTACACCACATTCTTCAGATGTCCCCACTAGTAGAAATCTAGGGGCGGAATTTCAGAAGACCTCGGTGGCCATGGGAAGGAACTGTCAATGCCAATCCAGCGTTTTGGATATCGGGTATCCAATAACTGCCTTGTGGTCATAATATTGAAGGCTGCCATTCTGTTTCTTGTGTTCGTAATAAATTTGTTATTTATACAAGGCCGTTTGAACTACTTGCTCGCAAATAAAAAAAATTAAAATAAATTATTTCTATATCACACACTGCATTTCGAATGCGCCTCTCACGGAGGCGTATGATAAGCAATAGGTTTAGATTAGTTAGGTGTGTTTATGCTATGGGATATGGATTGGCTCTTCCCAGAGGAGCTACTGTAAGGTTACCTCAGCTTAGATAGATTTTTGAGACTTCTTTAGAGCTCAATTTATTTCTTTTAGTTTTCTTAGCTTCCTGGCTATCTCTGAATGCGTTATCTTCTTTTCCTTGTTTATCCTCACTTGCTTTTTCTGTTCGCAGGGGATCTTCTGCAGGAACACACCTTGTTTACAAATTTCACGTTTTCCTCTGTCCATTTTTATGGACTCAAATTTTGCCTTCTTAAAAACGTCTCTGCAATGAAAACGCAGGCTTAATTTAACTAACGGCTGTACTATCGTTACAGAGAGTGCCTGTATTCTTTTTCTTAATTATTTCTCATCGGAAGCTGGTCTCTAAAATAGTGGAAGAACAAAACATAAATTCTAAACCAATTCCCCACTAAGATGTGGATCTGGCACATGCAGTAGGTTTACTTCATGAGCTGTGGCTAAATAAAAAAATTCAGTGAAGGTGCGAATGAAAGCTTGAGTTTATTTTTTTAAATTAGCCTACGCAGATTTCTGAAGCATTACCCTCATCTTGCGAAACGTAGGAGTTATTTTTTTCTCGAAATTTTGCCTATTTTTATCACATTGCCCATCGTCACTCACAGGCGTCAGTGGTTCACGGAAATTTTTTTTCCAGTTCTGTGACGTGGAAAGATTGAGTTCAAATTAATTCGAGCTAAGATATTTTGAGATCATAGTTGCACTTGAAAAGATGTAAATTGATATCTTAATTTTAGATCTTGTCAAAGTTTACTAATTCTTCTGAATATATAATAAGTAATATACCAATAAATGAACAACATTATTAAATTCAGCTACTACTGCCGTAGCATATCCTTAATTCTTTTATTTGGATAAAGTCAAATTGAGACTAGCCTACTGCACCGCTGAGTAGACGGTCACCGCTAGCTGCTTAATAGTGAGTTCATGCGCAGCTCTCTGAGATTGATTGATATTACCGATTGTTTTTGCTTGAGATCTTAAAAGAAATTTGAGGCATTTTGTTCGTTGATGTTACTGTATTCCTATAGATGCTGTAGTCTTTACGTCTTTCTTGCATGGTTGAACTCGTGAAAAATAAATACGCACTCAGACTTGAGCTCTCAGGATGGCGAATGTAAGAACATGAAGAGAACCATTAAGCATTCCCTCTCTGAAGTGCGGCCAGGCCTGCCGAAACATTAAGCGTTCTCTCCTGAAGCGGAAAAGTCGTTGGGCGCTCTAGTGCAGAGTGTCTTGCATCATCTCCTGAGTTTGGATTGCGACTTTTGATCCGTCACATTTGACTTCAGAAGTAAGGCGGCACTCGACGATCGCAGTTAAAACTTCCTCGAAAGGCTTTTACATGGTCAAAGTTCCCGTAAGAGCCGCTCTCTCCGAATCTGTTTCTAGCGTGCCTGATGTGATCTCAAAGTCTCTCTCGGATAAGCGTTTCCTGCTACGCGTCGAGTTCAGTCTCGATCAAACTGACACCATGACGGGTTACTTGCAGTTCGCAGGAACAGCAATAATATAATATTCCCTCTGGTATTTTACTTGCATATCAAGAGTGTAATTGTTTTGCTAAGAGCAGCTCATAATTTAACGCGTTGACTACGCTCACGTGGTGGCTACGGTTGGTTAGTTTGGTTTGTAAGTAGCAAAATTAAAAAATCGGCTTTACTGCTCGAATCACTCTATTCTTTTTAAGAAGTGCGAAGAATATAATCGTTCAATAATAATTTGCCTCGTTTGGTAAAATTTATAAAAAAATTGTGAAATAATTTAAATGTCATTCATTTAAAAAAACATTTTTCCAAGAGGTAAACATATGTCGCTGTACGTAGTCAACGTGTTAAATAAGGTTTTTTCGGAGCGCTTTACTCAGATTTCCCGGGCACAGATATAAAAAAACGAAGCGTAAAATTTGCTGGCATGGGCTAAAGGGAAGTCGCGAGTGGGCGCAAGCAACTCGAACCCTTGTACTGATGTCAATCTCTCTACATGATGGCGATGGCATATCAGTTCTCCCGTGGAAAACTTCATTTCAACCCTATGAAGACCAGCGACATCGATGAACATTCATGGAGTTACACGGTTTTTGAACAGAGACTGCTTCGCTATGAAAATGTCAAAAAATGCTTTGTTAAAATGTGAAACTAGTTCTAATATCATACGACGAGATACAAGGGTAATTTCAGCATGATTTGTAAGAAACTAATTCATTCTAGTAATTAGTAATTTAGTTAAATAATTAGTTTAGTAATTAGTTATTTAGTTAAGTAATTAGTTTAGTAATTAGTTATTTAGTTAAGTAATTAGTTTAGTAATTAGCAATTTAGTTAAGTAATTAGTTTAGTAATTAGCAATTTAGTTAAGTAATTAGTTTAGTAATTAGTTTAGTAATAAGAAACTAATTCGTTTTAGCTAACTTATCAGCTGGCTAAAATGAATTAGTTCCTTGCTTAGCGAAATGAATCGAATTTTTCTGAGATGAGAACAGAATTTTAGAAAACAGTGATTAAGGTTAAGGGGGTCAACCCAGTGGCTTTCGGGCCCAATGGGTCATTTTTGTTTTTTTGTTGAAAAAGGACCCTAGGTGGTGGGCTATTGTGTCCTAAAATTTTTATGGGGCTACGGGCATTAGATCCCCCCCCAAGGGAGGAGGAGTAAGGGGACCCAAAATCATAAATTTTTGATCTCATATAAAAAGAAAACAAAACGGAAAATGAGAATTTTTAAACTTTCAATTTTTTTGTAATGTTACGCGGTATTCAAAACGGTCTTTGAATTTGTTCTAGCATAAAAACTCAACGACTTTTATTCTTTTGGAATTACCCTAAAAATGAACTACAAACTAACATTTCAAATTTTTTCAAAAAACTAAGGCCTAATTCGGAAAAATGAATGGAAGAAAATGTGTTATTATTTAAAAATTACAAATAATGACAAAATTTCAAACGAATCAGATTACAAATAAACAATACATCATTTACAGTGTGAATATGAAATTATGCATGGGGATTCTCGAAAAATCATGAAAAAAGCATTCAAGTAAAAAAATTGACCATTATATAACACTTCAACAAAAAATTTTGTTTTTGGCTTATGCTCAAAACCCCTCATTTTCAACATTCAAAAGAATAGAAGTCGATGAGTTTTGATGTTAGGAAAAAATGAAGACAGTTTTCAAATCCTTGGAACATTTCTAACAAACAAATGGATTCCAATTTTCCAATTTGCACATTAAAGTTTTTACACAGTTCATTACAAACAATTTGATTTATTTTAGTTAGTAATCGAAAATCTCATATTAAAAGAAACGAAAGAGAAAATAGAAAGTTTGAATCCATTAGTTTGTTTCAAATGCAACAAGAATTTCAAAACTGTCTTTGAATTTCTTCTAGCATAAAAACTCAATGACTCCTATTCTTTTCAAATGTCCCTGAAAATGAACTAAAATCTAATATTTCTAATTTTTTCAAAAACTAAGGTCTAAAACGAAAAAGTTACATGAGAAAAATCATTTTTTTTAACAAATACATATGCTGGCCAAATTTCAGACCAATAGGATCAAAATTTAAGAATCTCTGGGTTGACCCCCTTGAAGTTATTGCGTTCTCCGAGACCATACTGGCACTTCTGGCCGCTACGTTGCTAACAAAGCAAATAATTTGATTCATTCATCATTCTTCGCTTCGATTTGCTTAGATCTCAGTTTCAGCTTGAAGAATTAATTATGCTCGCTATTTTGTGGATGAAAAATGGGATAAATAAATTGGTAAATTTTAAAAGTGCATCTCTTCATTTGTTGGGAATAATTCAAAAGAGTTGCTTGATCAAACTGAACTAGTAAACTTGAAAAAGTTCCTGCTTCACAGTCGTCTCTGCCCAACTCTGTCGTGCTCTATACAGAGTGGATCAGCAGGCTTCGCAACCGCCTTCAAGTGTACAGTCTCATTTAATGATTTTGAGTCCTTTTAAATAATTGTCAAACAGTGTTAGTTTTTTCGCTGCGCTGCTCTCAACCCTATAACGAGGCAATAAATCCTCACAGACCAGAAGGACATCACATCAACCAATTCACTTATCTTTCCTATTTGGAAAGACTTGAATCAATTTCAGGAGTTCGGTGCGTAGGTCTGAATTCAGCGCCCTTTCATCAGACCGCCCCCATTTCCTCCGCTCACTTCACACCTACTACTCGTTCCTCAAACTCTTGACCCCATATACGTATGAGTAGCTTGTTGCTCATCGTGTTAATGATTCGTGGAGCTCAACAGTGCACTCAAAAGCAAGTGTTGCAAGCTATTTTCGAGTTTCCCACTACTATGAGCACCATCAATAATTTTAATTAATACTGTCTTCCAATTGCAAGTATTTTGTATACATGAAATTACTCTCTTACAAATTCTCTCCTAGAAAATTGTGATTAATAAATAGTCAACTTCATATTTAAAGTAAGCTGTGAGGCTATTTCCTTGAGGAAAACTGAGTACGTACCTTGCTTACTGTAAAATTCCACGCGCACCAGGATAGCCTTCATTGCTAGCTTCAACAGCACTCAGTGAATTGAATATATTAAGAGGATATTTCTTACTAGCTGGACCCGAGGAAATTCCACGGACAAAATCATTGTTACGCTAGCGAGGCCCGTGAAAAAATTTCGTCAACATTATCTATCCTAACCTATCCTACCCTGACCTATCCTAACCTGGCCCATCCTCTCCAATCCTATCCTAACTTAACCTATCTTAACCTATCCCCTCCAAACCTATCCTAACCTAACCTATCCTAACCATCCTAAGATAACCTAACCTAACATTTCCTCACCTAGTCTATCCTCTGATTAAATATATGTCTTAACAATTATGAGAAATTTACATAAAATGTCCAACATGCCAATGCATGTAAAGACTATCTTTTGATGTTACTCTGAGGAATTCGGTAGCTATGAAACTGGAAACTCAACGTTTTAGACTCGCGCAAAGGACGTACTAAGTAACTAACTAAGGAACTAAGGAAGGAACAAAAAGAATCCATGTATGACTTATTATTATTATTATTACATAGAACGTTTTACCACCGAAGACGCTACAAAGACGTTTCATCGGTGGATTCGATATTCCCTAGTTCGTCATTTTCAAATATAGGGCAAATATCATTTCTGTTGTCGCAGTGTGGCAACATAGTTGCAATTTTGTGGCATATAACATTTTACTTAGTGATGACATGGTGTGTCGTTCAGTTCACTGGAGCCAGGCAAAAGGCCACTAAGCCTCCCACCTGTCAACCTACGTTTCGTGTCGCGTGCCTCAGCCACCACGTGCTTGCTCGCAAATCAACTTCGTACACAAGCTGTAGAGGTTGGGACATTTTCGATTAAGTTAGCAATTACTGATGAGGTCCGGTAAGGGTTGAGTATTATTAGTGGTAGCTGGTACCTCCATGCGGGGGTTCCAGCAACCCACCCACACTTGGCGAGCGGCTTACCCACGCTGGAACCCCCTCTCCCCAAGCAGGGCGCGAGTACTGCAGCATATAGTGCGCTCGGCCATCTCACTTATCCACGCTAAAGTAGTGCAAACACACCGACCTTTGGATCCCCATAACTCTAGTCTCTGTACCTGCACCAGCCAGCTATATTTTATTAAGAGCGCCGATAGAATGTAAATAGAAGTATAAGGATACTCCGTAGTCCGACGGTTTCGCAACCAAGCAATCAGACTGAGAGAGGTTGCCTGGGTTAGAACAATGAATCGTATACGCTCCGACATGTATGAAGGGCATTCGATAAGCAGGTGTTTTACGGTCAGGGCAACTATGTAGTCGTCGCAATAAGGTGGTGGGCTGTTGTCCGTTATGTGTCCAGGAGTCACTTGGGTGTGGCCAATTGGTAGGCGACACAGGGTCATTTCCCAATGACGGTTTAAACACTGCGCGTTGGAAACGGCTTGGTGCCGTTGTGAATGCCATTCTGAGTTTGTTATTGGAAATTGTGTGCCATTCTACGGTCCATGCGGTGATCAAGGGTTTTCGGATGTAAGTTTTCAAGTTCGCTCGTGGTATACCAACATGATTTATTGGTCCGTCTTCTGGCACATCTCGAGCAAGCGCGTCGACGGCTTTGTTTTCGACAACTCCAACATGGCCTGGTACCCAACATAAGAAAAATCTGCGGTGGCCATGGAAATGTAATTCCTTAATCGTAGCGACTATAGGGTTTGGGTGGCGGATGTTCGTAATTGCTTGTAAGGAGCTTCTTGAATCGGTTGCGATAGTGACCGAGTTTCCGAGTAGCGTTGATAAGTATGAAATAGCATCCCGGATGGCGAGCAGTTCCGCCGTGGAGTGGGATGCAATGCTCTAGATTCGCGTTGTGACACTACTCGGTCACCATGTTTGTTGCCATACTCAACACCTTGTTCGGTCTTTGATCCGTCTGTGAAGATGATTGAATTTCGTTTATGCCTTGCACAATGGTCTATAAAGGCTGAACGTAGTACCAGAGCGGTGTCGGCCCCTTTGTTCAAGCTATACAACTCTTCACAAATGACCACATAGTTGTTTTGCCATGGTGGAACTGGGAGAACTGTCTCCATGAGGATGCGGGATAGGTCGATGCGATTAGTCCTCAGTAGTCTCCTTGCTCTGCTAACGAAATATTTGGAGGTGTCTTCGCCCTGATCGTCATCATCGCTCTTTGTTCCGTCCACAGCTTCACACAACTCGTGCAGCGGAACAGTAGGATTACTACAAACACGGATGTGGTAATTAAGGAGTTTAATGTTTTGAGAGATGTTCATGGGTCTTATTCCACTCTCTACATGATGATGGCTCGTAACTGGGGAAGAGCGGAAGGCTCCGGTTGCGATGCGTAGGGCTGCGTTCTGGATAGTTGATATGGACTGCTAGGACAAGCACAGGAATATGCTTCACGTCCGTAATCTATTTTTAGTTTGATCAGTATTGTGTATAGTCTGAGCAGAGTGAGTCGGTCTGCGCCCCAACTCTTATGGGAGATGTGTTTTAGGACATTCAAACTTTGGATACATGACTTTTTTAGTAGCATAATGTGCTTACGCTATGTTAGGCTACTGTCTATACAAAGACCAAGGTACTTGTGATGTGCCACGCAGGTTATTGGATTATTGTGGAGAGCCAGATCGGGGCGAGTTTCGGGCAGTTCTGCTTTTTGCACACATTTGGTTTTTGCTGTTGAAAAACGGAATCCGGTTTCATGCGTCCATTTGTCATGTGTATTGAGGGCCAGCTGGAGTTGTCGCTTTACTCCCCTTACCGATGGTTCGGAAGCATAAATCATGAAGTCGTCAACGTACAGCGAGGAACGGACTGATTGTGGGAGGTTGGTGCCGATATCATTAATGGCGACCATAATGCAAAGGCAGCTGAGTAGGCTGCCATGTGCCACTCCGTGTGCCAGTGTTCGCGGCTCTGAGACGTCGCGCCCAACTCGCACCTGTATTTTCCAGTCAGCCAAAAATTCCTTGATGAATAAGGGGAGGAGACCTCGCAGTCCATACCCTCGTAGCTTCTTAAGGATTCCATATTTCCAAGCTGTATCATACCCTTTTTCAATGTCGAACATGATCACTATGGAGTGTAAACGGGAGGCGATGGCAATTTGGATATGACTTTCCAGCTGAACTAGAGAGTCCGTGGTACTCCTGTTGCACCGAAATCCTGACTGCGTTGGTGTTATTTGTCCACTCAATTCCAGGGCTCACATGAAGCGCTCGTTGACCATCTTTTCTAGCAATTTGCAGAGACATGAGGTTAATGAGATAGGTTGGTAAGATTGCGGATCTTTGGAATCTTTGTTAGGTTTAGGGAAGGCGAGAACTATTGCGGTGCGCCATTGGATAGGTATAGAAAAGGTTGCGTACATTTTTTTATATAGACGGAGGATAAGGTTTTGTAGGCTTGAATGACTGTGCTTGATCATGGAGTACTTGATCTCGTCGATGCTGGGAGCCGTCGCGCTCACAAGACGCAATGCAGATTTGTATTGTTATGTTGAAGGGTGCGTTACACGGTCGATCTTCGAGTGTTGTAAAGTCGAGGAGTCGGTTCTCGGTCTCTCTCTTGTGTCTTGCAAGTTGAGGGGAGATATTAGTCGGGTTGAGGCCTGGGAGAATGTCTCGGCGAGTAGGTTGGCGACGTCCGAGTTCGATGTCAGTAGTTGCGAGTCTATCCCATTCGAGCATAGTGATGGTGAAGGGTTTATCGTATATTTTCCAGATTTTTTGCTGATTTTCTTCCAGATTTGGTGGAGGCTGGTGTGCTGGTTCAGGGTAGACACAAATGCTTTCCATGAGTTCTACCGGCGTTAATTAAAAACCCAGCGGCAACGTGCTTCGGCTCTATTGTAAGCTATTTTGTTAATCAAGATGTGGCAATTTTTAATATTCGTGCAGCTCGTTTTCTTTCTGCTTCGGCAGCCGGCACTCCTCGCATCACCAGGGCAAAGGCGGTCTTCGCAAAGCTCCCCCACTACGGGGTCTGGACGCTTCCGCAGCCTCGCGTATTTTACTTTCGATGAGGGTAACTAATTCCTCGATTGATGTTTGCTCGGGGGGAAGCTCCTCATTGTCCACCGCGGTAAGCGTCTCAAAGAGCCTCCAGTCTGACTTTCTTGTGTTGAAGCGCGATGGTTGTCCCATGCAGACACATTGTTCCAGGATGGTTATTTCAACGGGATAATGATCGCCATCATATAGAGAGTCGTGGACTTTGTACGAGAAGTCTGCAATGCAGTCGGGTTCGCAGAGAGACAGATCTTTGCAGGAGTATGTATTGGTTTGGACGTGATGATGCGTTGGGTGTACTTCCTCCGTCAGTAGCGATCCGTTGTTGCATGATTAGGAGATCTTCAAACATTCGGCCACGGTGATTTGTTAGGCTTTCTCCCCATAGCTGGCTTCTCGCATTCATGTCTCCCAGCAGCAAGAACGGCGGGTGCAACTATTGAATCAAATTAATCACTTGTTCTTTTCGTATTTGATGATGAGGAAGATAAATAGAACATATAGTGTATTGTTTGTCAAGGTAGAGTTTTACTGCGACAGCTGTAAGGTCAGTATTCAATTGTAAGTTATCAAAACTAACCTTACGGTGCATAAGGATTGCTGCACCTCGCTCATGTCCATCATCGCGAACTGAAGGCGACAGAATGAGCGAGTAATCAGCTGGTGGGCGTGTATTTGGGTGCTTGATAAGGGTTTCTTGTAAGCAGATGCATATCGGTGATATTTGTTTGAGCAAAAGTGTTAGTTCTGAAAATCTTGTCTTATATCATTGTAGATTCCATTGCATTATGCTATTTAACATTTCTTGCGGAAAAAGGGGGCTATTCAGCGCCATGCTGAATGGGTTGTTTTTCCCGGTCCAGTGCTAGCTGGTGGGCGGATTTTTCCTTGTAGAACAGGGATGGGCTCAAAATTTTTGATTTTAGGGCGTATTGATTGGTTTGACTTCTTGATAAGATCTGAGCTGTTAGTTCCAGTTTTCATACTTATGGCGTCCGTGAAGGTTTGGGGGTGCTTTTGTCTGGTGGAATGTTGCGATGATGGTCTGGTCCGTTCCACGCTTTTACTGGTTAGGTTGGTTTCCATTTCACATGTTTCCTCTGTACTGTCGTGGTTAACCAGACTGTTCGGGCCGCTTAATTGTAGGCGCTTTTTGCATAGATTCGCAGGTTCGTTTTTTTTGTCGTGGTGTAGAGGTTGATGTACCGGGAAAAGTTTCTCCCTGTTTAGGCAAGGTGTCAGGGATTGAGGCTTGGCGCTTTCTCGACTCTGACGTTATCTGGCTGTTTTCGGGTTGGCTCTGTTGAGAGTTTGGAAGGTTTTCAAATTTGCGGTTTCCTCCATCATCTTCGTCCGCCAGTGCTGTAAGCCGGACTGAGCTTACGGTGTTAAGTTCCGTATGCCGCGATGGGGACGGACATAAGGGGTCGTTTCTTTTTAGATGGGGTATATCTGGTGCCTAGAGGAATTGTATTAGGGTTTTACGAGTTTGATCTGTTTGTAACAAATTGGTAGGTTTTATTTTGCTCATGGAATCAGTCCTTTACTTTTTCCGTAGCTTCCGAAAGGGTGATGTGTTCTCTGGCTTGTGTGGCTGCAACCTCCGCTCGGACCTTATTTGCATCACAGTCGCTGCTACGCGATGGGTGGTCCCCACTGCAATTCACACAGGATGGGTTCTTTGCACATGTTGTCATACGGTGTCCACTGGTTCCACACTGTGCGCACACTTATCCGTGACTTTACACCAATTTCGCATGTGTCCGAGTTTTGGGCATTTGAGACATCGCAGCGGTTCAGGCACATACAACTCCAAAATCTCCCTATGCCCATCGGCCAGTGTGATGAGGACAGGTAGTCTTGCACGGGCGAAAGTTATAACATATCGGCTGGTGTTAACCAGCTCTCCGTCTACTCGCCTTTTCATTCGCTCCATCTTTTCCACTCGGTCCTTTAATTTCACGAGCAGTTCTTCTTCAGAATTGTGCCCCATGGCATCGCTGAGGACAGTCCCTTTTACCGAGTTTAGTGTACTAGGGAGCTCCCCCACCACAGGTACATTGTTTAATTTGGTCGACGTGCTCAGAGCACGGCCTTGTTCCTCACTTTGTACCTTAATTACACGACATTTATCTCGAATTCAATGTTTACTCCTGGGAAGGTCAAGATGTAGTAAAGTGCAAAGCTGGGCGTTACCGCGAAAAATTTTCGCGATACTTTATCGCGATAACGATTTCGGGTTATCGGTTATCCGATAATTTTTTTTCCCGAGTTATCGATTTATCCGTATCGCCGATACTTTTGGTTCCAAACTATCGATAATCGATAATTTCAGTTTTTCCCGCTGGGATTCGACATGACGGGGCGGGACGAGTGTCATGAAAACAAAGATCACGACAAAATAATGAGTGCAGCGGTAGGATCATTAATAGGGACCGTAACACACTGACCGCAGTAACCTTGAGAGCAAGCTACTCGTACGAATACCGTATACATATCGAGCCGGTACCTGTTGTGGAACAATCTGTATGTCACAATTCCTGCCCTGTTGTTCTCACGTGACTCCATAGTGCAACTTGAGAGCGAGCTACCCGTACGAATATTATACATCGAGTAGGCACCCCAGGTGGGCCAATCGCATCATCCAGGGTTCCATGCTGGTACTTTTGGGCAAGGCCTATTCAAGCAGAGCTAGCTAAATCACTCAGGGCAACGACACTGCAGCAGTAATTCCTCGTGCTCTCTTCTCTCATTGTGCACTCCCATCCATAAGTTTGTCCCACGGGTATAACGGATCAGTACTGACATCGGTGCAGCGAGACCTTCTTCTTCAATTTGCAGCCCAACTGAAAAGTTCAAGCCAAGAGCAACTCCTCCAGCGTTATTGTTGAATATATTTTGAAGGGCCCGAGTAGCTGTTTCATTGTCCTTACTTTACCTGTCCCGATGTCGAGCCTTACCTCCTCAGGTCTTCAGGTTCTGAGTTCAGTACTTTGGTCTAGAGAGATATTCGAACAAGAATAGAAGTATAAGTACTTCTAAGGGTTAATATCGAATCTAGAAACTACACGAGTAAACTCACTACGAGTGGATCTTCAAAATAGCTTTTGGTTCCACTGCAGAGTTACGCATTCAGTGACGCAGTTCTCATGAACTGAAGAAGAGTGAAAAAAGTGACTTCATCGCTTCACGCAGTCAGCTGCAGTACACTCTAAAGCGAAACTAACATTGGATTCATGTTTCTACTCAATGTGGTGCGAAACCAATTCGAAGTTATCTCAGAATTATCTGCATCCATTTACTGTCCTTTCATTGATTTTTTAAATCAGGCTGGTGTGCATGATATTTTATACGATTCTTTTAAAGGCTTATAGTAACCGGCCATAAACGACTTCCAGGGTTTCCATTTGTCTTATTCCAAACGTAACATTAAAAAATTACGAGTGGGATAGATTAAATGCACTGAAACTAAGAGCGTTAGCTAATATTTAATTCATAATTAACCATCTATTACACAGACAAGGATTTTGTTACTGCTTTTCACTCTCTAAACTCTCGAAAACAGAACTTCCAATCGATCATTTACGGTGATCATTCAAACCCATATTACAGCGTCTGCAGAAATCAGTCATAACCATGAAGTCTTACCCTAACCTGACTCACAATTTCTTCTAAAAATGGAAAATAATTGTATCCATATTTCATGCCAATTCTTTTTGTTGCTGGTTCCTTGTAACCTCACACTTCATTTTTAAATGCGCTCCAACTGTTCTATTATACACATATTACCTGTTTAACATGAGTAACGCAAAAAACAATTTCTGTGACCTCACCACCTTGATTCTTCGAAGTCTTTGAAAACGATTACAACACTGTGTCAAAGGAAGTTAAAAATGCAACTTTTGAGTCAGCTCTATTATTTTTAATTAACTGCTCGGCTTCCTCGTACTCATTACCACCAATTTAAAACATCCTTCTACCCATGCATGAATCGCCACTGCTTGTATCATCTCCATTTCTCAGTTAACACTCATGAAAAATCACACCCATTTTTGAGCTCGTGCCATCATTTGGTTCATCTCTTAAATATTTACATTTACTGTGCCATGTATCGTAAGCTGATGTTCGGTAAGTTAGTCCATCGTAAGCAGATAGGCTGAAACGTACTGAAGAATGTTTATGAAAACTACCTTGGTTTTGTACATTCATACACTATTCCTCAGCCTCAAAATTCATGAGGAAGTGCATGCCGGTGCAAAGATGATGCTTTCTCCAAACCCTTGAACGATATCAACAAACTAAGCAAGAAGAATCTATAACAAAAGAAAATTTAACTTATTTTGTGATTCAAGAAATTCATGTACAACAGGATTTTCTTTCCTGTGGCTTTTCACTGGTACCCACGCATTTTTTCGGTATCTTCTGAGCGCATTTTGTCGACTTAATGTAATTTTTTCCCAGAGCTCGCGCTCTCTCTCCCGCATCACATGAAATATTCACTTCTTGCTGCATGCTGATGAAATAATGAGAAATGGAATCTCAGGAGGAGGGGCGGGTGCGGGCACTGGCTGGTCTGCGACGTTTGGTGTGATGCAGAAGCAGGAAAGCTTGGTCCCGAGAGTAATTATTCTTTAATTTTGTTTCGCCACTCGTTACTTCATTCGAATTATATATTCGTGAATGCAAATATTTCCAATGATGGGGGAATATTCCTTACACTCAACATTTACATGTTTCTCGAAACAACAACCAAAAATACGAGTAAAATTCGACGCAGTGAATTTATTTGCTCGAACTGTTTTGAGTTTTGGGTGGCAAATATCGTTAAAGTTGTCAGAAACTTGTTTAATTGTAAAAATTTTTACACGAAATATCCTGTAAAAATAGTGTTACGTATTCTGGTTGTTCTCCTACATTTTTACTTTTTCTGGTTTAGCTCACATTCACGATACTGGGTAGTGAAATGATTGATATTTAGAGTTATTTAATATTTTTGTGTTACGTCATTGCTTCTATTAAGACCCTAATATGAACAATTGTAGATCAACTTAGTGAATTTATGATATTTTTATTCAATGCATGTAAATATTCTTGTTTGGCAGATTATGTCTGATGATGAGCTGAGATGTGAAACGTTGCTGAGGCATTCGTATTTGCAATTACTTTCAAATGAAATAGCGCTTACTAGCAAGAGTACGGTAAAGTAAAGCAGAGCAGCACCAGACCGCTAGCAGAGCAGACGTCACAAGGCAGTGCGTCATGAAGGCAGGGCGAGGCAAGACGAGGCAAAGTTAATTAAAATAATGTGAATTAATCTAAAGTTAACTTCGGTAAGGTGAAATAAAGTAAAACAAAACATGGGGAAGTAAATTGAACTAAATAACATTCAATTTACATGAAAGAACGTACAGCCTTAACTCAGTAACCATGTGATCTCAAGATCCGAAAACGTTCCTTGGCACCCTAAATCGCAAGATTTGTCCATTTGCGATTTTTTCTTGTGGGGCTATCTCAATAGTGAAGTGTAAAAGCGTCGACGAAGTGTAAACGCCTCGACGATGTGTAAACGTCTCAACGAAGTGTAAACGCCTCGACGAAGTGTAAACGCCTCGACGAAGTGTAAACGCCTAAAACAGAGATTGAGGAAGGGATACTGTGAATTCACAGTATCCCAGCTGAGATGTTTCGGCGGTCAATAAGGAATCTCAACAGCAGATTTTAAGCATGTATTTGTTCAGGAGGACGCTATCCACGGGACGTAATTTATGAAATGAAAATTCCATTACTGTTTCTTAAATTGTGTGTTTTAAACTTTCAATTGCCTTCAATGAAATATTTTTCTTTCATCACTCATGGTCCAATTGGATTGGTAAAAAGTTCTAATTTTTTGTGTCACCCTATACCAAGGTCTTGTAGATTTCTACTTTTGAGAATATTTTAAAAGTTTGGCGAACGAAACACCTATTCATTCCGATGAAGATCATTTGTCGAATTGTTGACGATTCTGTAAGGATTCGTGAAACTCCTGGTGTCTTCGATTCCGTTCTACAATCATTGCACCGTCATTCGAACGCCTGCGTCGCGACAAATGGGCGTCATGTTGAACATATTTTTCAAATAACTGACCCAATCCAAAAATCTGTTTCTTGTGGTCGTAATAATTAACGCTAATATTTCGTTTCTTGTGTTCATAATAAAAATGCTTCTCCCACTTTTGGGTTTCATTTCCCTGCTACTCTCAAAGTATGAATATTCTCCAACACGTTTCAAATTTTAAGTCCTTATAAATCCTTAATGAAACATTTTCGACTTCACGGTTGTTGAGTAAATTGAGTTTTTGTAACCGTTTCAACCATATGTTGAAGTTTGTTCAATAAAGTGTCGATCACCTTGTAAATTACATTTGTATTTGCAGCAACATTTGAACAATCTAGTCGCTGGAAATAATAGTCTCTTGCACTAAACAGCATTTGTTTCATCAAATCGCGTTAGTCATTTTCTCAAGTTCGTCTTATCGTTGTATAACCGAGTATGTCACGTGCATCATCCCCGCCTGGTTGTGCACCCATTGGATACGTGTACTTGCACAGTATGTCGTTCATGAAGCATCCTGTTTGGTAGCAATTTGTTACGAAGCAGTGTATCACGAGGCAGTTTGTCAACAAGCAATCTGTTACGGAGCAGTCTGTTACTAAGCAGTGTGTTACGGAACAGTCCATTACGAAGCAGTCTGTTAAGATGCAATTTGTTACGAAACAGGCTTTTATAGAGCAGTTTGTTTTGAAGTAGTCTGTAACGAAGCAGTCTGTAACGAAGCAGTTTATCATATGCCACTGTCACAAAGCTGTCTATTACAAAGCATTCTGTTACGATGCACAGAGTAGGACATTATTTTCACTAACTTTCAAAGAAGTGGTGTTCATCCCCTCAGAAATGGAGCGTACATTATTTCTTTATCTATTCTGTTGAATTGAATGACGAATGTAAATAAATTGTCAAGATCAAATTCCACGCGCCACTTGTTTTTGAAATCAGACGTACTGCTACACTGTTTGATATAAGGTCAACGCTAAATTGAATAGAAGAATATTAATTGAGAAAATATCGGAGAGAATGCCTCTTTCATACCATCAATTCAGAGGTCAAAATAATTTCTTACTTTTTCAGCAGAGCAAGAAAAAAGCGAAACGTTTTGCTCGAAGATCCGTTTTCATGTCCTTTCCTACGAGGTACTGGATTGCGTTACGAGACACATTTCTTGTGATGCAGCCGTGAAATATCCAGAAAAAATAGTTTGCATTGTTCTGCATTCTGGTTTATATTGAAGTTTATTCTTTACGATCATCTTTTAGAGTCGGAAATAAATCTCATTAATTTACTAGCACGCATTGCGTTTAAAGTAAATGATCTCTTTCCATTATGAATCAAAGGACTCAAGTCTATAAGTATCAGCAAAGTATTAGGACGATATTTTCTCGTCATCTCTGCCCTACTCTGAGGCGAGGATGTGCCCCGACGGACCCTAAAACAAAAACATGGTCTTTATGACGAGCGTCCTCAGAGGCAGCGTGAGCGGGCCCGCTATTGGCTGCCGTCTAGAGAAGTCACAAGATACAATGGCTTGTAGACCGTCTCGATTTAATCCCTATAATATCGATGAAAATCTCAAAAGCTTTTGCGATGGCCCCTTGAGAGGCTCCCGAAGACTTGGCTTAGGATGCGAGCCAGAAGAGTTTTATGGATGTTTGTTTTATGGCGGGCGAGTTCACAGAAGTCATCAGCAACTGGCGTAATTCGGCGATGCCAGGAGAGCTGCTCGGCGGTCTTCTTCTGTCTCTTGTAACAGAGGCGGGAAGGAAAAATTTCTTAGCAGAATGTAAATGAAAGTATTTCGATTGGCAGTGTATTGAACGTTTTATTACAACTTGTGGTTCGAAAATGGGAATTGAGAAGTGTATCCGATGATGCAAATGAAATATGAGAGGTATGCCTCGCTTGCCGTGAACACGCATTTATCCTCTCATGATTCCTGCAAATTATCCGAGTGTATCCGATGACGCAAATAAATTCTGAGAGGTATGCCAGGCTTCTAGTGAATTGCATTGTATTCTCTAGCGATTCTCGCACCGAGATTGCTTACTTATGTTATGCGTGTATTTCAATCATTTATTTCTATCGATGGCCAAAAATAGTGGTAAAGTGAACAAAAGGCCCATATTCTCCAGTGATGTACGGATATAAATTTGTGTACGATTTTGGCCATTCATCATGAGATTTATGTGGTCAAAAGCTGTGGATTACGGAAAAGATATTTTCAAGAATTCCGTGCTTTCTTCAAGGAAACAATTAGTCTCAGGTGTAATTCAGCCTTCTTAAACATGAGGTACCACCAAAGTATAGTAGCTTTACTATTCTACTTTGAAACTCTGGATTTCTTAAGTCTTTAAGTGCACTGTGCGTAAATAAGTATTGGACGCACGTTGTAGTCACTGAGCTGCTAGTGCTTGACCTCTACATTCAGACCAATATTCTAAAGAGCTCCATCACGAAGGCCACTAGTAAAACAAGCACTGCTGATTCTCAATAAATTGCTGGTGGAGGCTTTCACATTTCACGTATAAACTCCTAATGTAAGTCAAACTAGGATTACTTAGATTCTGAATTTGACGAACAACGGTATTTACACAAAGAATTTAATTTTTTTATCATTGATTTATCTCTAAATATTGATACGCATGTAAGTATCTATGTATGCATTCATGGGTGTCACACCCTTCATCAATATATATACAAAGATCATTACGGTATCTATGCTACATCCTGATCATGAAATTTCACCCAGAAAGATTTCAGCCTTTATTAACATAGGAAATTTAATTTACCATTTTACATCCGATTAAGAGAAGTTGAACCGTTTTGCCCACCTAAAACAGTGGAGCAGAGGAGAAGAGAGCAAAGAAAAGCAGAAAGAGAGCAACAGAGAAGCAGACGACACGCTAGCGAGAAGACAGAAGGGCATGCAGTAACCCGTGATAGAAACATGCTACGAATGCAACAGTGAAAGATTAATATAAGTCAGGGGGAGCGAAAATTGCATCTACAAATTTGATAAATAGAGATCAAGAAAACCGAAATGATATGAATCAAATAGAGACAGCAGTTCCTGAGACACATGAGAAACAGAGCCCAAGGAAAATGCAATGACGTGAATCAGGAGGAGAGACAGCAGTTTCTAAAATATATGAGAAATAGGGACAATGAAAGAAGAATTAGGATGAATCAACAACAGCGGTAACATCTTGAAAATGACCAAATAAAGGTCAACATCATAGAAACGCCGTCAATTTGTAACAACAGATATATTACACTATAGCCATAGATTTCCGGTGTAAATTTTGCGTGTGCCCGGTGTTAATTTTGCTTGAAATTTCCGGTGCTTTAAGATTAAAAATAAAACTAAATTTCTGCCATGATGGAAAAGTTAACTTCCTCCCTTACAAGAAAATCCCTAAAATTCGAGATAACTCTTTGATGCCGACAATGCAGAGTATTCAAATTCCAGACAAGATATAAGAAACCATAATTCTGTATTTGCTTTTGCATCATTTGGTGCGAAAATTAGACCTCCTCCAAGACGTGGACCGTATTGAATCCATTTACACGGTCAAACTTAGCACTACGCAATCAACCTCCACGCAAATGACCTTCAGGAGAGAAGATTCGGCCAGCTCTACATCTTAGTAATCAATTGAGCCATACAAACTAGAGCAAATGCTCACGAAAATGCAACTGCCAGGTATCTGTTTTTCAGAAGATAAATGAGGCAATGAACAATAATCCTTAAGCATCAGGATTCCATAATATGAGGGCTATTGAACAGCAAGAACGAAAGAGAGCTGTAATTGCGGACACGCCACCTAGACAAGTAACCATGCAGTTCATCCCTCGCCCTGACATACGAAGATACAACTCAACAGGCAATGAGGTAACAGCCATGCGTTCGTTGGTGATGATGGCGCGCTTTACCGTGATATTTTGTTCATCCTATAGGTCTATAAAAGAAGAGGATTGCTCACATCGCTTGCCATCTTGATCCCATGGTTTATCTTCTTCTCTTTTCGAATGGAGAGCCGGGAGGGCATATAAATATGGCTTACATGGAACAGCGCCAAACGCATGTTCGCAATAAAGTCACGAGGCAAAACTTTTACTCATACAGTCTGGCAATCAGAGATAACTTCAGTGCTTTGCGTTAAGCTGGGAAACTACTGCAATTAACAAAGGAATGCCGTCCTAGCTTTATTCAAAATAAATGAGCACAATTAAGAGTGGCACTGTATTCGAGTCTTATGGATCACCTACATGGGCAGAATGACCATCAGGAGCCAGGGGTTCCAGTCATTTTTCCTGTGGGAAAAATCCCCACAGGGTGTACGTAAGGTTGACTTTTTAAATTTAATCTTTAATTTTTGTCCCAGTGCTGGTTACCTCGGAGAGTTGTTTGCCTGTTTCGAGATGCTTGCTCGCTTGCCTACGACTGGTACGGACGTCTCCTAGCCTCTGGTCGTACTACTCGAGTCAGATCTTCTCCCTGGATGAGCGGTCGTATGTGGATTTGATTGCGGAGTCGCTGGAGTTTGTTTTCGTGGATATTGTCATTTTTTCATTTTGGTTTGTATTGGTTTGGTAATTGGGGTATTTGGTTGTAAATTAGGTTTACGTTACTTGAGCTTGTCTCTCTACTCGTTCTCTCAGCTCTCTTGTTTAAGAGTGCTTTTTGCAATTGGTTTTGCTGGGGGACGACTTGACTGTCCTCAATCTCGGGACACTTGATCCTTTTGAATTATTTGACATCTTGACTTCTTGACCTCTTGACTCGTTGTATCATCCGTCACTTTCTGCAAGTTAACACACTGAGGGCACCATTTCCTTAGGTGGGTATAAGGTAATTTACGTGAATTGAAACTAACTGCTACACTTCTTTAATTGAACTTTAATAACCTTTATTCTGCTGCCTTGTCAACTTTCAAAAGCCTTACCGTTACTTTCTCTTTTTACACATAGTATGCGTTTGCGGCCTGTCTCTGCTAGCCCACTGGGTCTACGGATTCAACGTACTCTGGTTTCAAGGTACTAATATCTCATTTTTGAACTTTTCATGTCCGACCATTATTTGAATTTTGCATTACCATCATTATTATCATTGGCAGAATTACGGTTTTTCTAACCCTTGTATGTTTTTTCAGCTATTATAAGCGATCGCCCATTGGTTCTCGACCAGCGCCACCCTCTGACCCGAGTGCGAGTGTGCCAAGCCGTCTTCCAATTGACCGTCTATAACTATCCGTCCGTCGCGGGACGAGAGAAAGGCTATAAGGGTGCCAACTGTCTTCTCTTTAGCCAGAAGCTGACCGTCGGTGGCTGTCTGTTCAGTGCAGACCGGGAGAGCGCCCACAAGTACTACGGGGGTTGGCGGACGTTCCAGTTGCAAGTGTTCAAGGCCGTTGGCAAGCGACCTGCTTTTGAACATTACCATTTTAGGTTTTAACCTGACGTCGCAGTCGACGCGAGGGGCTGAAAGGCCCACTGTGTTCCGCCGGCATACGGTCACTAGTGATATATTGAATTTAATCAAGGCTTGGTCGTCTTGAAAAACTGTTGAATAAAGTTAAAACCATATTGTAATGTAACTGTTACTTAATTGGTTAAAGTTTACCTGGTTTAGAGGCCGAGATCGCTGTTTGTTGCGACTTTGTCACTTTTTAACAGTGTTTTAAAGTGTTTAGTTTTTCAATGAAACTTGTTGCCTAAACCCCTTTCCTACACCTTATCCATTCGTGGCGACTTAATTCTAGTGAAACCCTCAGTTTTCGCCATATGACCTCTAAATTTACAGGAAGTCCAAGAATCATGCAACAAGCATATCAAGATGCCATGGTGATCGTCTACAAATTCGGACACACACTTTTAACCCAAAGTATCGAGGAAAACAGAGGACCTTGGATTGCATGAAACAGCACAAAACAGACAAAATTTAGTTTCATGAGTTAACAAGATGCACCTAAAGGAACTTTTGATTGATATCAAGGATAGACAGATCTTTGGTGTTTCAAGTGGTCATATTCATGTCATCGAATTCCCAAAGCGCGGTCTACCACATTGCCATAAGAATACCATCTAAGAACACGAGAGCAAATCGACGACACTGATGGATGAGCAATTGATGATAATCGTTAATTTCACATGAAATTAATGGTCTTATTTTATATGATCAGTTTACAGTGACGCATCAAGCGTAGAATACCAAATCACTAATATCGAAAATCGGTGTCACTCTAGAGGTCACGCGAGAAAAATACGGCCCTTTAAATGCATAAATAACAATTTCCAGGATGTTTTGCGCTATACATTTGTCGATAGATAGTTTCTGGTTTCAAATAATGTGTTTAGTTATGCTATGTTGCGTGACCTTATTTAACTCAAGTGTTTACTTTAAATAGAACAATTACGTATTTCAGTTTATCTTTATTATCCTCATGTTGATCCAGTAAATGTTGTGTAGAAATTTCTCTCTATCTTTTATTTTTCTCTTTATGTGTATTTAACCTCTTAATTTTTCTAATTTCTTTCTCTCAGTCTATCGAGGGTTTGAATCTCTTCTTCGACACCTGACTCTCCTTAAACCTATAAGGAGGAATCAAAGGAGTAGTGACAATTGGGCTGTTGCACATTAGAAGCATGCAATGCGGTCTGATGAGTCCAGTTTCATTATCTTTCAGAAAAATGAGCGCTTTAAGGTATGGCGACACACCCTAAGGTACTTTTGGGTGTGTTGTTTGCGTTTGGCTATGGATCCATCTTGTCTCGTCTCAACTGTTGAAGCATCTCGAGGAAAGGTAATTGTTTACGGCGGTTTTTGCTGGGATGGTGATGGACCTACAACTTTCAGCAATAACAATATGAACTTTAATGACTATTTATAAGTACTTTCTCACCAAGTTCATCCTTCCATGGAGTTTATTTTCCTAATGAGAACGGGATCATTTAAGACGACCTTGCAAGCATGCACAGGGGTAGAAATTTTTAATACTGGATTATTAAAACTTGGGAAAATTTGAGCACATGGACTGGTGACCATAGTTTCTCGAATTATGCCCATTGAAAATTCATGGGAAGAACTTGAAAGGGACTTGCGAGACTGATCGCTCATTCCTACAACACGGACTGCGTTGAAGGATAAGTTACTGTACGTCAATTATGGTCCAAAATATGATGGTACTGCAGAGGGTCGAGAATATTTGAAATCAACGCTAGGTACGATGAGAGCTGTGCTTTAGGCGAAATGTAGTGCAATCGTTCACTAATAAGTTTTTGAACCCTACAACTTTTTTTGGCTACTTCGTGTACGCTGGAACTCATGTTGGGCTAGAACCCGAAAATAGCTGGGAAATATAAAGCGATCAATTGTTTTGGCTCCTCCTTTGACTTGCATGTGTTTACAAACGATTCAGAAGGTTCCTATTTTTTACTACACCAGTAAAGGTAGGATTCGATACGAATAAAAAAACTGGTACACCAATCTCAGGTGCGACACAGTGTACCGAACAGGTTCTAAACTCAGGTGCAAACCTGTGTGCTATTCGAGCAATTTGACACTGAGATAGTAAATAAGATCAAACTCTCGTCCAACATCATGAGCTTTAAGAAGGAATTAAAGACATTGTGTAGAAAAGCAGAACCCATCAAACCTTTCACATTCCATAGCCATGATGTTGAGGAAAAAATGTGATATCCCTCACCGATTCAGTCCAGCGGAATGGAGGAATTGAGGTATATCGTTTTAGACTTGGCCAAAAGAGAAAGGAGAACATCTAAGGATAAGACTATTGCAATAGAGTCGCTCCATTATTATACTACGGTCTCATAGTACAAAAAACGTCAGAGGAATCTGCTTCCTATAGTGTCGATAGGAATGAAACAATCTGGTTGTTTACAGCGATGTTGATAGCTTGACAAAATGCATCGATTTTAACTGTAATCCAACAGAATAAAAAATATTAACAGATTAAGTCAAATTTGATTAGAAAGTTTGTATTTCCGTAGCTCTCGACAGGAAACCTTTTTTATTCTTTTCTCGTTGATCATGCAGTTCACACTGAAACATGAAATGACGACAGCCCTTCTCGATTCCATCAAACTTGCTGAACCCAAGTAGAAAAACTGTGGCAATCCTAAAATTATTTCTACACTATTAAGAATTCACTTGGGGGTGCTCTGAATGCGTTTTTTTCATACTTTTGGGATAGGAGAGGTAGGAAATCTTATTACATTCTAACAGACTGAGCAGCAAGAAAATTTATCCTCGCGAGAACAATGTTGTTACTAAGTACCTCGTGCACACAATGAGTTTTTTTTCCTCCCTCTCTTCATTTGAAGCTGAGTTTGCTAAAGAAAAATTACCACACGTACGAACTAGAAACTATTCAAGAGGTGAGTTTTCTAACATGAGTGATGCAAAAAGTAAGGAAGGTATTTTTGTTGGGCCCCAAAATAAATACTTTACAGAGGATCTTGCGTTTGATCAAGTTTTTGATGTTGGAGAAGGGGAAGCTTTAAAGGAAATCATGGATTCTGAAGCAACAAAGCTGTCGATAACTTATCTAAAAAATGGATGATAATTACATTCAGGGGGTGACAGTACTTCTGAAAAATACCTTCAATTAGGATGCACCATGTCCCTTACAATTTGTTTCCTACAGCGCCACCTAGACTTTTTTCTGGTTGTGGAGCAGTCACTGACTTGTGAGGAAAAAAGTTTCATTGGAACATATCTATAGCGGAAGAAAGATATTACGGTTATTGGAATGAAGCAGTGATTGTAAAGTACTGTATAGGTCTGTGTGTTGCCCAGGGTTGCGTAGTCGGAGGAGTAAATTTATGATTCTGACTCCGACTACGACTTTACCTTTTCAGAATTTTGCGATTCCCACTCCGACTCCACCTCCACCTTTTCAGAACCTGGCGACTCCGACATCGAGTCCGACTCCACCTTTTCACAATTTTGCGACTCCAACTCCGACTCCACCTATTCAGAATTATTAAGATGAACATTTTATTTCTTAATAGTTGCAGGTGTTGAACCCTTTGTGTATGTGTTTATTTTCTTTATTTACAAAGACATTTAAATTGGTAACAGAATGTTGCCAAATTAAGAGGACACGTGTTGCCTACACGTGCCCTCTGAGTACAGCAGGCAAGGTAGGCAGTGCCTACTCTGAGATGTATAGATCAGCATCAACAATTTCTTTCTATGACTAAGTATGCACCAATCCAACGAAATTATCATAGGTGATCCAATTACTATGCTCGAATTACCAAAATTTTTTTATATTTTTACATAAAGTAGAGACGATTTGCACTGCCCTTTATTCTCAGTATCTACACTACGGAGAGTAATAATTCAGTGCAGGTACCATTTCATCCTTCGACACTATCTTATATTTCAGCTATAATAGGCAAAAGCCGTTCAGCTTTCGTCTCAGCGGGACCTGACATTTCTGGGACGTTTTGTATACGAATAAAAGTAATTTTTAGCTCCTTTGTGTGTAATATGGTCCCATTTCTTATTCTCTTCTAACCGTTTACCATGCATTTGATACTTTCTTATTTAAATAAACGCCAATTTTCAAACTATTTTTTATTTTGGTGCGTATAGAGCGTTTTCGGCAAGAAATTTTCTACTCTCACCCACAAAAAGCAACAATCATTGCTGCTGAGGCAGTGCATTGCTCTCAGTAACATGTGTGTGATTAAGTGAGATTTTTGCTAGTGTTCTGTTATTATTTTCATCGCAGGTCGCTTACATATTATTTATTTTTTCATATATTCCAATATCAATATTGACTATTTTTAAACGTTTTTAAATCTTCCTTATGAAGAAGGAATTAATTATGTAATGTCGATGAGCAGATGCTATTTCAGTTTTTAAAACTGAAAAATCCATTTATAAAAATCACCATGTTAGCATATGTTTACTTAAAAACTGGAGAGTGATCAGAAGATAAAAATAAAACATTATAATGATATAGTGAAAGACATATAACTCTGAAAGAACCCATTAACATTCAAGGTATAACATTAGAAATGTGCAGAAATTTCTATTATTAATACATGCCAACTTTACCTAAAGACTAGGAAGTTGACCAAAACAAAGAGGAGTATTAAGTACATGAGTACTATGCATTGCTGAAGAAATCAATTAATATACCAGTTATTAATATTGAAATGAGGAAAGTAAATTTTATTCTCAATGGTGATAACATAACCTGAAGACAAGAAATCTTTGCGTATCAGAACATAGCTTTAAGGCTTGGCAAAGACTAGTCATTAACCCATTTTCAATATAGCACAACACTACAAAAAGACTAGAAATCTCTATGATCACAACATAACTCTGGGTTTCTGCAAAGTTTAATCATTATCAGTCATAGCATAACCTAAAAACTAGAAAATATTGTTATAGGGAACCACTGGTATAGAGTATGCAGTAGACACATTAAGAGCGTACAGCGTTGCCACTATGTGTGAGAAAAATGTATTGCATCAGCAGAGCTGTCATGCAAGTAACATGCAACGCAACACATTTATTACTAGTTTCTACGTTCTATATATTAACTGAGGAGTAAATAAACGACAGCCCAGTTGAAAATCAGCGCAGTGTTTTTAGCAGTTTCTTGACGCTTTTGGCAGAGATTAGTGGCGCAGCAGCGCAGTGGCAGCGCAGTGCAGCGGTCGCTACGTCCGCTTTAGGGCAGACTATCTCTGCCGAGGCTGTCGGCGGCACTCGCGAGAACGTCTGCTTAGATCTGCCTAGAACTGCTAGAGGCCGCTAGTGGCCACGACTCAAACGTTCAATAAAAAAGGCTCCACACAATCGAATTATCTGCCAAAAACTGCCCTACATTTTCATGCAGTATTTTGGCAGTTCTTGGCAGATAAAATCGATTGTGTGGAGCATTGAATAAACCTGAAATTTTAAAATCGTTCTGCAACAACAGAGAGGAAATCACGAAAATTATAAGTTATTTTTGTGCTAATTCCTTGCACACAAGGTGAATAAAAGAACGTCAATGTAGTAAGAGTATCACTGAACTTAAATACTGCGCCTTCAATCTACATACATTCTTTAGGCTCACTTCCAAATGCTACATGTCTCGTTCTTCCTTCCTGGTAGCGGTCGCGTGTTGAGGCAAATCAGGTAGAACCTCTGTGGAAAAACGCAAAATGGTCATTAGCATATATAACAAACTTCCCATGCGTATTACTTACTTATACAATATACGAATAACGTTGGCTCAAACACACATGCGCACATGCACACTTCTACGCATCTATTTTTATGAACAAACAAGTTCAACCTTTCCCGTATAATAGTGATAAGGTGATTTTTGATTTCCACGCGAGAACCGATACTGCAGAAGAAACAACAGTAAACTTTCGGTTTTTAACTATGCAAGCAAAAAGTATATATATAGCATTTGAACACCTCTCCTCCCACGCAGACAAATTCGTATATAATATTTGTTTATCTACATTTGTGTGTATTTATGTTTTTACAGTGTCCTTCAAACATTTGATCTAATTAGTTAAATCACATAAAGGCTATCCATGAACTGTAACAGAAAGGCAATCCTTGCATTACACTTACGTTCAATACAGTTGAAAGCGCGAGTTTCCCTGAAAGCCAATTTCGTTTGCTGAAAAGCTCCTCGTCATTTTCTTGCTCATCAGACACTTCGCGAATGCGGTGGTTGTTTTCGTCAAGGATTCATGCCTCAACTTCTGCAACTCGTTAATCTGTAAAGTTCCGAAAAGAAAATTGAAATGAGTAAATGTAAAAAAAGCCTATACTACACCTTTTTACCTCTAATTTAAAAAATATCAAGTTCAATTTAAAAAAGCTCAAGTTCAATTTAAAAAGGTCAATGTCCCTTTAAAAAAGCTCAAGTTTAATTTTAAAAATGTCAAGTATATTTTAAAAAAGATCAAGTTTAATTTTGAAAAGCTAATGTTTCTAAAATTGCGTACCTCCGTACTATTAATAGTAATAGTAATAAAAACATAATCAAAGTTTATTTGAGAGAATTTAAATTGTTTTAATATGTAGTTGAATTACTATTACACTTTAAAAACCAAAAACTTTCGATTGCCAGCATGCATGAGCCATGTACGCACAGCGCTATGTATAAGAATGGACTTACTATGGCAGGATGAACAGCTACTGTAGAGCAAGCAAGTCTTCTTCGGTTTCAGCAGGAGACGGCAAATATTAGGCTTGCACATTATCGGTGGTTTCGATGGACGGTAGTTCATCCACAGACCTGGTTTTTAGTTGTTTCAACAGCTCATTGTTTTCATAAATCAGCCTTTCTATCTACAAGACTCGCTTCTTCTTAGTTTCTTTCATTTTATTTACAAGATCATTCAGCCCGTGTGCCAGGTCAGCCGTCCTGTTAGAAGAAAAATCACAACGCTGTAATACGGACGAGGAAAAAACTGAAAATTTGAGTTATAATTTTAACTCTAATGATGCATTTTCTTCACGATTAGTTCCCCAGATGATGTTTGATAAAGCTAAACCTAAATATATAATACATATTCACATATACATATAGATATATATATTTGTATGTATGTGTACATGTGTATGCGTGTATACATGTATGTAGAGGAAAATATTCAATTGAACTCATGTTTCAGACGATTTACATCATTTTTTGTGGAACAGCCATGCAGCAGAGTAAGTAGCACCTTCTGTGTCCGTTGTAGACATTGTCGTACAACATTTTTTCATCGCCCTGTCGTAGTTGCCTGATCGAAAAATCTGAATCAGTAATCAGTAAGCGATGCTTGCTGGGCTAATATAAGAGTGTAGAAATTTAAATATAATTTCGAGGCTTATTTGCATTAAATTTGCGCATGAAAATGAATAAAAAAAATTCAAACGCAGAAAACACTGGCGTGCGCAGAAAATGCCTGGTTCTAGGCCATTTTTTGCACTGAATCTAAAATTCATTCTCATTTTTCTCTATAAGATCACGTTAACGATGTAATGTGATATAAAAAATATCCTAAATTTCGACATAGTTGCAAGTACATGAAACACAATAATGTAAATATTAATCTAAATCTAAGCGACTCTTACCTCGGCTCTTGCAGTGACAAGGCTCAACGCTATGAAGTGGTTCATGTCAGTGACTGTTAAAGATTTACCGTGCACGCTCTGTTGTACAGCATCTACATAATAAGAAAGAGGTTCTGTATATAGTAAACAATTTTTTTAAATTACCAGATATGAGATTCAGACCATTGGTTATTCAGTGGATATATCGACATTTTAAAGAGCTTATGGAAATTAGTATCACGCATTAATAATATACGTAAACATTTCATCATAAACCTGCAACAATGAATGAAGGTAACTTTACATGCATTGATGTACAATTCGTTACGGAATATACATCAGAGCACAGAACAAACAATTTGAGGAGCCAGTTGTGTTGATGAGCTTAAACATGAAAAAATTATGAAAGCACACCTGTTTGAAAATAAAACTTTACATTGGCTCTGTATTCTACATCAAAAGTATTAAAGATCTGAAAGATTCAGGTGATCTTCCTTGACAGATTCACACGTGTGAAACCAATAAGACAATGTACTCACCAATTACAAACTTGTAGAGAAGCAATCTGCAGAAGGGTTGCTTTTTTGAGAAGCCCTTATAAGACTGTAGTTAATGACACAGTTTTGTCAGAAGATCGCGCATTAACTGGCGACTGTACTGGAGAGCATATTCCCGCCTATCAGGGACAGCTGATGCACCAATATTTCCTTTCGAGCTGGGTCTTTAAAGTCTGCCGCCTGCTTGAGTGACTCAGAGAGTGAATTGAGGCAACTTCGACTTCTTTAATTTCCGCCGCCTAATGTTTCTGCTAACTTGGATGCACATCTTTCCTTCACACTTTTATGAAAGGCATGGTTATGCATTTTATTTTTGTAGTGTTTGCACACTAATGCAATTTCAATGAATTAACGGTTAATCAACTGGTCTGAGTAATAAAAAAGAAAACAGAAGTACTTTTAGAAATAGAGAATAATAGATGAAAAACATTAATATCATTTATAGTCAATAATTAAGAATGCACATGTGCAGTATTAACAGTAAATATAGCTATCACGTCAAAAACTTGTGGGAATCGAAGAAATTTGAAACAATTGATGAATAAGAAAAAAGAAAATAATATTGAAGTCTTCTCAAATAATAAAATAGTCAGAACGCACATATGTGCGTTGAGATCACACTGCATCACTCAGAAAGCTATCATATTTGTAATTATTGAAACATTATATAAAATTGTCCGACGTTCAATAAAACATACTTTAAATGAGAAGCTTTTCAAGCAAATACTACTGATGTTTTTGTCCCCCATGTAAAATTTTAGTCAAGTTGGAAAATTATCGTTTTTATAAATATTTTCCATCGTGATAAACGATATTTATAACTGTATTCACAACATCAATAATTGAAAAACTTAATTCTTCAGCGCTTTCCCCGCTTTCCATTTTACCGATCCCGTGAGGTCGCCATTGTTTTCGATCGTTCAGAAAACGATTTGTCATGCCCATTATTCGTACCTTTCACTGCATGGTAACTCGACTATGCCGCATTCTGAATATAGCTTTACATGAAACAATTCATAAAGAACAACTGAATTACAACAGGTTGTACCACAAATGATGCCTACTCGATATGTGATGGAGTATGAAAGCCGTTTCATCTACGCGTAATTCGGTTAAATTTTAAGCACGGGAATGTTCTCTTATCGACAGTACAGTTGTTGCAACCCTAATCAAGCAAAAAATTGGGTAACACATTTTCTTCAGTTATTTTAAACGATAAACTTCACCTATTGGTGTTTATAGATAAGGAATGAATGTCCTAACCAGGAAGAGCACAGCTACTAAACCACAACAAACGGTCCCTAAATTCAAACTGGAGCCAAATCCGCCAATCATTCATGAGTCATGACTCTAACGTATCGCGCACAAGATGTCCGACTCTAGGACTGCATGAGAAACTAACAGATTAGCCGTTAAAATTATTCGTATAAGAAATATGTACTGTTAATTTTGATAATTTTAAATGACTGTTTTCACACAATTGAATTATTTTCGTTGAATGAAACTGTATACTTTGCGATTTATGTAGTTGATTGATGTTGATGTCGGATTGTGTAATCAGACTTAACCACAACACACGTCACGTTCATCTATGTAACGTATAAGGACATGAAAAATTGCACGGAAGTGACTTACTCAAGAAAATGATGAATGTCAAATGGGTTTTATGATAGGAATAGGTCTACTTAATGCTATCGTTACGATAAAGGTGATTTTTGTCATTTATGTCTAGAACAGGTTAAGTGACTGAATTTATTGCAATATCAATACATTGGAATTAGTCTACATTGACTAATAATATCAAAAATAATAAAATAAAAATATAATTTTATTTAAAAAACACAGGGGCCAAGAAAAATTTCAAGAACTTAATTAACCGATATTTGTATTCCACTATTAAAAATAATGATGAAAAACATAGTTCTGTACGATCCATAGCCAAATTAATCTGGAAAATACCGATGGGAATTTTAGCAGAAATTGGTGCTGAATGGGTTTTCCATCTACTATATATGTGGCGGAACCATTGGAAACTCAATTTTTGAAATCACGAAAGAAATCCACATGGTGAGAATATCGTGCCTCCACAAACTGGATAAACCATTGCAAAACCAACGATTTTCCATTTCTGATTAGATACCAACCATC
>JACJUY010002141.1:1424-85115 GCA_014220935.1 Platorchestia sp. MABIK
GCCCACCTCAGGTCTGTTGCCCACCTCAGGTCTGTTGCCCACCTCAGGTCTGTTGCCCACCTCAGGTCTGTTGCCCACCTCAGGTCTGCTGCCCACCTCTGGTCTGCTGCCCACCTCTGGTCTGCTGCCCACCTCTGGTCTGCTGCCCATCGAACGCTCTCGAAGAATATATTTTAATCTGCCACTAGGTTTTGAAACCTTTAATGCGACCAACCGTGATCAACCAGTGTAAACGATAATTAGACGTCAAGAAGTTGATGAATTATCTCCCTTCGGTAAATGCTTACGACCTAGTTTAAATGTTTCAGTAGGTTTTGCTTTGCAGTTGACTCTCCTTTAAAAATAAATGTTTAAATTAATCTTTCGGTCGCAGACGGCATGCTCAGAGCGGAGCAGTAAAGGACTCGTATCCGTGCTTTAATGTTGATATTATTCACAGCCTTTCACAGTATCATTTGTATGATTTACCTGCAGTAGGAGAGAAGTTCATGACAGCATCCAATTTTAATTCAATTTTACCTCGCAAAACCAATTTTATGCATACTAACGTTCATCATTTTGAGACACTCAACAGGTGTAAATGGTATTGAAAGCAATAAGGATTAGAGTAGTTGTTAGTTTAAGCCTCCCTTTACGGCTAAAAAAAGCGTTCCGAAGAGCAGGAGGAAGGCACCATTTAGTACAGAGAAAAAGGAATGCAGAATCTATACAAAAGGGGCATAGAAACGGTGAGTTGCGAAAAAAAGTTTATGAAACATGATAAAAGTTTAAGAAGAAAGTTGTAAATGCTGAAAAATAGGACAGCAGTGAACCGATAAAAGGTGGTCCGTAATACAACAAAAAACATTTTATATCAACAAAAAGAAGGCCTACCTAACTCGCAGCTCGGGCCCTCACACATTTTCCCCCTAAAAGTGTTAATTCCTATAGATACAATAGTTGTATCCCCCTCAGGGGAAGCAATAAGAATATTTAATGAAAAATTTCAAGTCGGATTACTTCATCGAGAAACTATAACGCCGGAAATAGCTAGCAATCGACTCAAAACAAGGGTGCTTTGTGGATCACAATGTACAAAAATTAAAATTCTTCTCATTTTTCATCTAAATATAGTTTAAAGGTAATAAAAATTTGGGCCTACCGCATTCATTAGATTGCATTTAACACTTATTTTTAATTGCTTGTGCTAAATCGAGCAAACAAGCGTAAATAAAGCTGCTCTTGATTGATTTTTGATGGGCTTTTAGTAAGTGACAATGTTACTTTCGATGAGCCGATGGGCTTGATTATCAGTGCCGGGTATACATGTAGCTGGTATGAAATGCATGCCGCTATGCTAATACCTATTACATGGAGGCGTCGAAGAATCGTCCACATTTTGCACTCAGTGAGAAATTCTGAGCGACATTACTGAAAATTTTAGGAGACTTTCACCCGATATTTCCTCGCAATTTTAGACGCCCACAAACATTTCCAGTTATTATGGTCGCCTTTAGCCACCTACTTTCCTAACGCGATTTTCTGCCTATGTTGGCCTGTCGGACACTTATTATGTTACGATAGTTTTTCTAATTCCCGGGAGATTACCTGGCATCTGTATATCAGAGTAGACATGCGCGGCGCATCTGTATTCAGGCGCCTGATGTGAGCTGTAAACGCTAATGAGGCATAACTTGGGTTCAAACAAATTTATTTACCACGATTGATACATCAATAAGATAGTTTCTTAAGGCTAGTATAAGGGACAGTGGGACACATTTGAGTATAGTTACTAGTGGGCCCGAAATAGTTCAGTGACTTCTAAGGCATCTTATCATTCGCTGTATAATTGTATTAAAACCTAGTACACTCATCCTTTCATGAAAGTGATCGTACATTTAACCTTGTCATACATTAGAGTGATGAGTGAATGGGTTTATTCAGAATTTTATGCTTAATTTAAAACAGTTAAAATGGCTAGATAAGAATGGTATGTTATAAAAAATGGTGAAAACCCAGTTCGTTCATAATGGTAAATTACCCTATCAAGTAGAATCATAGGTATAGCAGAGAAAACTTGAATTGATTACGTAGAGTCATTCATACTTCAATAAAAACAGAGATTCAATATTTTTTTTTTAAAGTTTTGGGTGAACTTTATTCGCAGATTTCAGCAGGGAACAAATTTCCGGTCTTGGTTCCAATGAACAAGATACTGTGATGTAACCGTGCTTCTGAATGATAAGGAAATTCACTTCTATTTCGGGTTATGTGATCGTGATGGCCAGTTTGTGCAGATAATAATTGTTTAGAATTTTTTTTGCCCTCATCAGTCGATGTTTTATGCATTAATTTATAAATGGAGAGCTAATAAAAATCCAAAAAGCTCACGTATGTTTAAACTTTGAAATATACACCTAGTCGCAAAAGCGATCATATCCGGAAGAGACTGAGACGCCAATATGCCTTCGTATCTTCGCTGCATGACCGCTGTAGCAACCATGATAGATGGTGGAAAACAATAAACAATCTTTTTCTTGTCGTTTCCAGCTTTCTCATTTGGTTTCACTAAAATTTTATATGAACGATTAGTCTTCCAATTTAAAAGTTCAAAAACATTCTTGTTTATGGTCGAATTACTTTTAAAAAGGTATAAAGTGAACAGTGGAAGGATTCAGTTCTCGGAATAAAAAGGAAGAATAACTTTTTGAGAAGCTATAGTTGGTAGCAAGGAATAAGAAAATCAATAATTAACTTTACCCTCGATTTCTTTTATTTGTAAAGTGCTTATTTGAAAAAATAACCTCTAAATTCAAATACGCTATAACAAACACCGAGCGTTACTCAATATTTTATTTAGTGACACACTTTGAGTGACAATTCACTTTTTATTCTTTTCTATGATAATCTTGAAATATTTTGGAATGAATTTTAATAGTCAGCGGTATTCAAAGCCCATGACAATATTAATGAGTTTGAATGTGTTGCAACGCATTCACTAGGAAGTTGGATGTTATCTGTGTGAGTTAAAAATCAAAAATCAAATCAAAATTCAGAACACAAACCTTCTGAGATAACTCTGACGGACTCTTGTGTGTTAGACTCATACCAGTTGCCAGCAGTACTTTACCTGTAGTTCGTCAACAGCTCATTAGGTGTCGATCCGTCTTACGTTGATGAGAAGTGATTTTAACCGGTTACCTCAAAATTCACAATAGTTCCGTTTTCAATGGCCATCAAGAAGATCTCTTTGCGTTGTTGCGGGGTTGTGTGAGTATGGCTATGATGTTGGGTGAACCACGGTAGGGATGTGGTTTTGTTCGGCCCTTCCGGTATAAGGGGTGTGTTATCACAGGTTAGTTGTATGAAGATTAGTTCTGGTCTACGGTGTACTATGTCAACGCTGGTAATGTTAACGTATCAGTGTCAATATGATAAATGCGTTTAGGGGTAACATGGTGTAGGTGGTAATGGATTCCATAAACTTGGGACATTTCTGTGTACCTATAAGTGCTCTATATCATCGTGCCATTTTCAGGGAGAAGCTGTCGGTGAAGTTTGAATTATCAGCTTTTACACATCTTAGTTCTTGGTTGCTCTGTCTGTTTATGAAGTAACGTACTTTTTCGGCTGTAGGATCTTTAACATGATGGCGTGAACTGCATGCTGCCAATTAAACTCTGGTTCAAGCTTACTACGTGAATATGACCTCTACTCTTTCGGCCCGAATCCAGAATCACATGCGTATTTCTGCAGCGTGTGGTCTCGTAGAACTTGCAGCGGGATCCGGATCTAGACATATCTACTGCTAAATGAACTGCCTGGACACAGTTGGTGCCTTAACTTATCGCACTGTTTGCGATCAACTGAGCTTTGTAGTATCTGTATAGAGACAGGAGCCATTAAATTGTTCTACTTAGTGCTCCCAGTTATGAACACGATTTGTCGGCAGTCGCAACCTGTTAAACTCTACGGCACGAAGAATGTGGTCCTGAACAGAAAATCACTAATGGTCGGTAATGTACGGTAGAGCGTTGAACCGAAATTCCTTCGGACGCCCTCAAATTCTATTGCTCTTGTGAGCAACTTTGAGAGATAAATGTTACTTAGATGCTGGCTCCATAAAATTTATCACCTTATTATGGGTCCTGTGATTAATAATTGCTGATCTTAGCGACGAATAAGTCATAAAGGTTAAACGGCATGCTCAATGCGTTCAACTAATGTGTTATCAAGCTTCTCGTAATAAAGTTAGCCGTGTGGGGTAGCGTTTGTTTCTTTCTAGAATGTAATCTCTGCACTAATCTCAATGCTAGTTCGTTCCCTGAAGTTACTGAACGAGAACGAAAGCTGTTCCCTTCACGAGTAACCTTGTCTTTGCAACTATATTAGTCAGTGTCGGTACTCCTGACCTATGATTTGAATATCAAAATGATAAATGGTCCATTTGTTGAAAGTGAAAGAGTGCCAGTTACATCAGACAAGTCGGAAAATTACAAATGCCAATCTTTCCTGAAAGTCTTTATGACGAGACCTTCTCCACGAAACGCACTGGGGTAGCTACCTTGAATATCAGTTCTTGGGCAAGTTCAACAGGTTTACTGTTCTGTCAGTAATGTAGTCGAAATTTAGACTGGAGAGGAAATGCCTTTTAACAATTCGTTCAGGTTCGTGTGTCATCTTAGTGACTGTTCGCGTCTCGTGGCCGAGATGTGCGTATCCGTGGCCTCGGCTGTGTTGGTAGGGGCACTGCTGTGGATCCTTCCCGAACGTAAGTTTCGAACTACGAACTCGAAGTGTATCGTATCAACAATTAATGGAACCACAATCTTGCCTTGCAGAAAGGTGTTGCTTATTTCGTTTAAGAGATCCGTAATGTTATGATGCAAACTCCTAACGAATTTTCAAATTTTGAAACGCGCTAGCGAGATACAAGCCATTAGTCCCGAAATTTGCAATGAGGAAAGTAAAGTTCCCCTGTCCTTGTGCCCTCAAAGTTGTTTCTTGGTGTCATGATCTTTGGTTGGTCGTGACGTAATTTCATTGTGACCGGTTAGATGAACGCGGTTTCGTGAACAAAACTATAATGGCGTTCCCAGTGCCGTAATTATAGATTAGTCAATATTGTTCTTCTTTCACGAAAATTGATCGACAATGCCCTCGCCACGCTCGGCAATACTCATTCTTTGAATCTAATGGCCTTGCCGAGTTAGCTGTGGCCGTCATAAATAACGCAGTTCCAGATTTACCAGGGACTCGATCTTTCTAGGCCTGGCATCAGGATTTCAACATTTTCTTACTGAAACTACCGTGAATTCTGCAGATAGTTGAATTTACATTTTCACTTGCAAACATCTGGTCTCCTTTGCGAGACGCAAAAGCACCTATGTCCATTGCCTCTATGGTTGCCTATAAATTTTCTCGTAAATGTTTTGCCGAGATTCTACTTCGAATCGTTGTCTCATGGATGCTTTTGCGGCTAGACAAAAAGCATATGGGGGCTCCAGAGGTGCCATGCATCATGTTCGCTTATGTTCCTCTAGATTGAATTTTTACGAATTGATATCCGTCCCTGCACTTGAGGGGACTATTTAGATTAACGAACGTAGGAATGTTCAACCTTTCCATTTGTTCATATACCTGAGAACAGAACGCCAATTATTCAATTGGTTTCAGTTTTGACTGATATTAATTATTCTACTCCTTGAACGCGGTCTTCAATAAAATTTCTGCCATGAAATACTACGGAAGTACAAACATTCATTGAATACCTAACGGGAGAGAAATTTTTTTTTTCTCCGCAGGTCTAGACTTCGTCTCAGAACTCGCACTCTCCTTCCTCCTGACCTTCAGCATAGGGTGTATAATGATATTCCCTTGCCTCCATGTCACCTCTTTCCGCTGCATAAAGAACACTCGCAACCGCAAGCGTTCCGGCAATGATCGCGGTGACAGATCCGAGTCTTGGACTTTTGATCGTCGGAATTCCGGCGTGCCTACTGAAAGAGATGCGGCAGCGGCGTCGGTGAATGAAATTGCAACTAATGCGGGGTACATGACTGTGTACGATGAGCAGCAGCGCGGGAGCGTCGAGTATGCTGAAATTTATGGCTCGACAGTGTCGTACCACTCTCTGGCGAGAGCAGGGCCTTCAACTTCACGGAGAGCTTCCGCAGCAAGCAGAGAGTCGAGGCCTCCATCACAGAGCTTCGAAATCGACGGAGACCTGTCATCAGTCCCATGAGACTATCAAACTTAATATCAGTTGATCTCAGACATGCAGAACGCACACAATTGTAGGCAAATTTGAACAACTTGCTTAGATCGCTGCTACCGAAGAACTCGAGCACATTTTAACTTGAAGAGCTTTCAGACCATTTCAACCCAATACAGATGCTAGTTTTCGGCTTAACATAATTCACATGACAATTTCATGAATTTCCACACTTACGCTAGGTTTTAAGCGGGTTTTGGTTTTAGGATTAACGAAGATTTGCTGCATGTCAGAACTACTGTGAGAGTGTCGGGAGCTGGGTTGCTTCACAATTCCGCGTTCGGATGCAATGTGTTGTACTGAATCTCTGCGCAGGAGCTGTGAGCGAACTTACTGGACTTGTCCTTGCTCTGAATTTTACGACCTCGTACATAGTTAGCGGTTGCTTCGCTTACTTCCTGGTGGCGGTGAGCGACTGCATGCAGCGGGTCGACCATATGCTTTGCTCTGTATATATTCGCTTCGCGGGAAAATAAAAGGTTGAAAACGCCGCTCTCGCTTTCATTGACCTTCATGCTACGGTCGTAGAAGAATTTTAGCATTTCAAATAGGGTTTGATGCATGAATTTTTTTTTTCTCTCTGAAAAAAAAGAATAACCTATAACCTTGAGCAAGGCTGCCGTGCAGACCTCGTAACCCGTATGTTAATACTACGAATAAGAATAACCAGTGTTCTCTTCGTAAACCACTCTGCAGAAAAAAATACGCCTGTCACCCGTGCCAGAAATTCATCAACGAAAATGTTGAACCCGAACATGCACAATGAACGAGATGGTTTCATTCGCAATGAAAGTGAATGTTACGAGCAATGCGAAATGGTGGTCTCACGATAAGCAGTCAGCTACGCATGTCACGTTAACTGCATAACGTTGCTAATCCTGGCGTTTCCAGTAAACTCACATTTCTTCTTCTTTGCTCTTGAGTCTAGCGAGTAGCAATAGTGCATCGTCGTTCAGACGCCCTGAGAATAATACAGGGGTCCATTCAGTAACCCGCACGGGTTACTCGGCGTAGCTTACGAGAATTGCTGCCAGCTTCATTTGAAGTAGAAGGGAACCTGCACTGGGCCCGAATCAACCAGGCTCTAATCTACCAGAGCCAAATCTACCTGGATCAAGTCAACCTGGCCCGAGTGAGCCAGGGCCGAGTCAACCTGGATATAAGCAACCTGGACCTGAAAATTCCGATGCTCACGTCCGTACAAGAGCCTAACATGTCAAACACTCGCTACATCTACGCGCAATATTCGTAAAAGCTGCTCCACATTCTTTGCAGAGTTGTGTACCGCCTTAGTTCCCAGTGACATACCTCTTAACAAATTGAGCAATGTTGATTTCAGGAACTTTTTTGATAGTACAGGCAGAGATTCCAGATCAAACCATATTAAGGAAATGTTGCGTGCCAGATATGTTTGAGAAGAAGTTGAATACCCTACGATATAAAGCTGCCGGTTACGAAATATGGGCCTCGGTGGATGAAAGTTATTTTGTTGAACAACGATGCATTGCTTGTTTTGTGTCTGGTGTTTTGGAGGTTCGGTCTGAACGGGGAGAGTGCCACGTAGCTAACATGGGAATTATACCAGCCGTTAACCATGCGTCAGTGGCCGCATTGTTGAGATTCTCTCCAGTTTATATGGCCCGAGCAAATCCTGTACGAAAACATTCTTCCCGTGAAGACAGATGCTGCAGCGTACATGTTAAAAGATATGAACGGATTAAAAGTTTTATTTCTAAAAATGATTCACATAACCTGCTTAGCTCACGGTCTTCACAGATTGACGGAATTGGTGAGAGCAAGCTATCCATATTTGAGTGAAGTTTTATCTGCTGCGAAAAGAGCATTCGTCAGTGCAACAATTGAAGGAACTTTCTCCGAACACTCCCCTTCCTCCAACACGAATTGTGAGAACATGGGGTACTTGGTTGAACACTGTCCAATATTTCACACGCATTACGATCAAGTACACCCTGTGTTCAAGTTCCAACAAAATGAAGCGCATAGCATCAAAGAGTGCCAGAATCTTATGGAAGACTCGCGATTGCTAGTAATTCTTGCATTTATTGATAGCACATTTTCTGTGGTAACCTCTACTATCAAGGAGCTAGAAACTCGGACTTCTAATTTCAAGAGCAATAAAATTAATGGATAACGTAGAGAAAACATTGGAGAACACATATGATGGAAGGTACTGTCAAAAGTTAGAATGCATTTTGACGCAAAAGAAACGTTTTGGCAAGATAAAAACGAACTCAGAATTCCTCAGATGAATCCATTGAGGAATATTCCCCTTCCGAACTTACTCGCATCACCTTTGCTCCTCTTGTTTCTTGGTATGTCGAGCGAATGTTTTCACAATACAAAACTTTTTTAACAAATAATCTTGGAAGGTTTGGATTTGAGATCCTCAAATACCATGCAATTTCTAAGTGCAGCCCTCGAATTTGATGCCAAAAAATATTCCTCTCATGAAAGAGGCTCGAAAAAATATTCCTCGCATTCATGAAAACTATTTCTCCGAATCAAATTCAGATTACTTTTTTTCGTCCGTTATTATCGTCGTTACCTTGTTCATATTAGAATAGTTACCGTTTCAAATTGTTTGTACTCAGATAAGTTATTAAACTTGAGAATTGTCTATACTTAATTATTAGAAGAAAATTTTGAAAGAAATTGATTCTCTGTATGAACAAGTAGATGGTTGTCGGTATCATTGTTTCATCATTAAATTCCACACAAACAAAATTTGAAACTCTACAACTGAAGCATGTACAAGGTGTTGTAAAACTAGAGATGCCAAATTACACACCAAGTAGAAAATGGCAAAACAAACACTTGAAGTCCTATGAAATCTCCCGAAAAAAATTGGGTGTTTGCGATATGAGATGTTTACTGTTTTGCGGTATGAAATTTTTGACACAATTACTCGCAATATTTGTTTTGAATTTACTTTACAAAAATTTATCAAAGTGTGTTCTACCTACATCAATGCTCTTTTCAAATCTCGGCCTTAACGACTGCCGTATATTAGGAAGCACGTTATAGTTTCTTTGAAACTGAACAGTGTCAACAAGAAAAGAAGTAACCTGGTAGCACGATCTGGAACATTTTAAAGCCTTCTTGCTCAAACTTTTGCAAAATATCACTAAAACCAAGTTTTATTATTGTAAACACTCCTAGAATAGAAGTGTTTGTAACGTAAATTCAAAATGAATACTGCAAATGTTTCAATTAATTTCATCCTTCAAAACAGCTAAAATTTCGAAAAACCCGAATTTTTTTTCGAAAAATTTCGTAGAAGAAAATGTGCTTATTAGGCCATTTTCCCCTTGGTGTGCAATTTCTTGCTTCTTGTTCTGAAAAACCCAATATATGCATGAATTTATTTACTTAGCACATACAGGTGTGACCAATGATTTTGGGAAAAGTAAATTTTTCTATTTTCTCGTTAAACTAAGGTGTTGTCTTGCGGAGTTTTTAACTGGTTGCTTCCAGAAAACAATATTACGGATAAATAAAGACAAATTACCCACAAACCATTTTTAATAACCTTTAAAACTAAAAAGTAATTATTCTCAATATTTACCATGTTAACCTCGCTTCTTCAACACTATTTTGATGCGCTTTGGTATGCTGTTTACTAATTTTCCAATTATATTATGATCAAAGGACATCCACTTTTCTTCAATTAAGGCTCCGAGTTGCTCTAAATTAGTTGGCTTCTTCCTGTTCGCTCGACTTTTGATGATAGACCATAAATTTTTCATCGGATTTAGATCAGTCGAATTTTCAGGCCAAGGACCCAAAATCTTCTCTCCATTGCCATCCAGGATCTTTTTGACCCCTTTTGCATTATGACAGGGAGCGCCATTATGTTGGTGAACCACCTCTTTGTCGGGGAACTGACCAACTATCGTTGGAAGAAGATGATCTTTTAAGACTTTCAGGCACCAAGTCAAATTCATTACTGTGTTTTTGGGTAAAATCGTCATTGCTCCAGTTCCCTTACCTGAAAAGCAGCCTCAGACATGAAGAGTGGCAGGATGCTTAACCGTTGGAACGACACACTCGTTGTTAAATCTCTCGTCTTTTCTTTGTCGTACGAGGCTTTTCCCAAAGGTGGAGAAAATTCATCGGAGAAAATGATTTTGCCCATTGTTTAGCAGTCCAATGCTGATACTTCCTGCAAAAATTAGACCGGTTTTTGATGTTCTTCGCCGTCAAAAGATTTTTCTTCGCAGCTCTCTTTAAGCAAGTCCGTTGTCGTTGTCGAAGTGTCGACGTTGAACAGTACGCGCTGAGGCATGGATGCCATCCCTTTCCCATTCTAGCGATAGCACTGTACTGTTGGCTGTCCACGTAAAATCCATGTGACTTTATTTTTTTAATCCTCACATCTAAATAATTTTATACATTATAGGACTGTTAACGATAAGGCGATAAGTAGATAACGATAAGTATAACGATAACGATAAGTATATTCTGAAATAAAGTCCTGAAATAAAAAAGTTTTTTTTCAAAATCATTGGTTACACCTGTCGTATGCGCTTCTACATTTATGCATAAAGTGTAGCATATATGCATCATGTGTTTCTACATATTTTATGGTTTTACCTGCACACTTTTTACTGAAGCTTTCACATTTTAAGCTGCATATGCGCAACAAAATCTGCAAATACGAAGCATATTTTATGCTGCATATTCTCACATTTCTAGTGATGGAGATAAGATGATTAAATTGTTCAGGGAAACCCTTGCGCTCAACTTTCAACGTGTCAGCGATTTAACTGTCCGTCGAAAATTGCAGTCTGGTTTTTGGAATTTAACTGGAAGAGTAACTGCTTCGGCAGAGAATTTCTTTGCTTTGGCCTTGTAGATGATGAAACCGCAATATGCCAGAGCTCGCAGCGTTGATACTTCACTGGGTTTCAGCGTGTGTAAGGCTCCCGGCCATAAATGGGTGGGCATCTGAAACCCACATACGGGACTCGGCTGCCCAATGCGTTCGGATGACGCGTGGTGTAGTGGATGATCATCCTAATTTCGGTCGGGACTGGAATATGGCGATGTTAATAATAATGTGACAATTGAGATTGAATTTGTGGCATCTGTTGCCATATTCTGTTTTGATAATTTTGATGGCCGCAGTAATAACGATTATTCTTTGCCGAGGTGATGCAAGGGTTGGTTTTGAAATTGTGAGACTTTCGGTACGATGTGGTCGTAGTTACAGAATTCACTAGCGGGCTTATGTTTGATACCACTGTCGCAACTCGAGGCTGCAACATTGAAGTACTGTAACCTCGTCAACAGTTAGCGTAACAATCCCCACTAATTTGTACAACCTCGTAAATTGAACAACCCCGAATTCATAAGTGCAAAAACTGATCCCTGGATCAGGACGCGTACAGTGTAATAATTACTTCACTTCTGAAATCTTGGAAAACTCGGATTGTTGTTTTGTGACTTTGGCAGTCAATCCTAATCTCATGGAGACATCAAAGAATCATCCGAATTTTGCAGTTTTGAAAAACTCTGAGCAAAATCGCTGAAAATTTTTGGAACCTTTCCCCTTACATTTTCCGGTAATTTTAGACGCCCCCAAATATTTCTAGCAATTATGGTTGCGATCAGCCACCTACTTTTCAAAAGCAGTGAACTCACCTGTCAGACGCCTATTATATCACGAGCGATTATATGATGTACGGAGGAGATTACTAGACGCCTGTATATCAGAGTAGACATGCGCGGCACATCTGTATTGAGGCGCCTGATGTGAGATGTAAGTACTAATGAGGCACAACTTCGATTTAATTTAACACTACTAATTTATTTACCACGAGTGATTCAGTAAGTAGATTGTTTCTTAAAGCTATTGCAATGAACACATTTGAGTATAGCTGCTTGTGGGCCCGAATAAGTTCAGCGACTTCTAGAGCATCTTATCATTATGTGCACAATTATATTCAACCTATTCAACCTAATACTCTAAGTCGTACATTAAGCTAATCGTACATTTAACCTAGTCATGCATAAAACTGTTCAGTGAGTGGGTTCGTTCAGAATTCGACGCCTAATTTTACAAGAATAGTTAATTTGGGCTAGATTAGAATAGTTTATTATAAATAAGACTTAAAGCGCCATTTCGTTAATAATGGTAAATTACTCTTTCAAGTTGTATTGTGTAGTAGAAAAAATTTGACTTGCTTACCTAGCATCATTTATATTTCGATAAAAATGTAGATTCAAGATTCGTTCTAAAAGCTTTGTAAGAACTTTTTCATGGATTTTGGCGGGAAACGAATTTTAAGGTTTGATTACAATGAACAGGATACCGTGATATCCCCGTGCTTCTGAGTAATAGGGAGATTTACTTCTATTTTGGATTATGTGGTCATCATGAAGGCCAGTTTCTGTAGAAAATATTTGATTAAAAATTTAAGCTTTGAAGTCATTGTGTTATTCATGTTTTACACATGAAATTATGTATCGAGAGCTGGTTCAGGTCCAAAAGCTTCAGTATTTGTAAGCTTAAAGCGAATGAGGTCATATTTGAAATATACTGAGATGCCTATATGTCTTCGTATCTTTGGAATATGACCGTTTTGGCAACGACGTGCATTGGGTTGCAAACAATGTCGTTTATGTCGTTTCCAACTTTTTATTTAATATTTCTAAATTTCCAACAAAACGAATAGTCTCGTAATTTAAAAGTTTAAAAAGATTATTTATGGTCAAATTACTGAAAAAGATATAAAGTGAACAGGAGAATGATTTAGTTCTCGAAATAATAAAGAAAAAGATCTTTTTTGGAAGCTATATTTGGCACCGAGGTATTAGAAGAAAAATTATTAACTTTCCCCTCAATTTCTCATGTTTTTGAAGCGTTTATTTAAGTTTTTGTTTAATTCACCTCTAAATTCGAATGTACTATAGCCAATGCTGAGCTTCATTCATTATTTTATTTAGTGCCATATTCTGAGCTAAAACTAAAATTTAATTTTTCCTACAATTTTCGTGAGATATTGCGAAGTGAATTTTCAACATTCTGCGGTATTCAAACCCATAAAAAATATTTAGGAATTGGAACTGATTCTCGTGGAAGTTGAATGTAGTTATCTGTGTGAGTAAAGATAATCAAAAATTATACCTAAATTTAGAACACATACCTTCTCAGATGACTCTGACGGACTCTAATGTGTTAGACTCATACCAGTTGCCAGCAGTACTTGACCTGTACTCCGTCAAAAGTCCATTTAGTGTCGATCCATTTTACTTTTTCGAGAATAGGTTTTAACTAGTTCTCCGTTTGTTGCTTAAAATTTCACACGCAGTACATGCAATGCCCTCGAGGAAAAATCTCCTTGCGTCTCTGTGGTGTAAGTAAAGTAAGTGACGGCGAATGGGAGGGGCGGAGCTTATAAATCTGTTGGTATGGATATCTAAGTGCTGCACGAATTAATTTATTGTAGGACCGTTTGTGTCGTCAGGCAAGTTCGGAATCGACCATAAGTTGCCTAGTGTCTCTGCTTGTAGAAGCAAGGATCAATACGGTAGTTATTAAATTTTAGTCCTTCTTCTCTTAAAATAAGCAGTTACCGACGGATTGAAGAAACTAGTAACTAAACTTTCGCTCGCGCACCTCCAGTGTTACTCTTGTGTAGTACTGCTACACAAGAGCGAGATGCATTAAGCACGTGTCTCTAACCTACTGTGTTGAATATGTGTCGTATGTTCATTAAAAACCATAATTAATCAGCGTTCATGGGTGAAACGTGCGCATGACGCTATGGTTCCAACGTACCTGCGCTTATTAGATACTAAGCAGACCTATATATTAATCGAGATTGCTTGCTCTCAGTTGAAGGAAACGACTGGAAAGGATGAGATTTTCTAAAACCCTTGATTGGTCAACTTATGTTTCGTATCTCACACACTTCCAATCGGTAAGCAGTCGGGTCGATTTGTATTGTAGTGGGCATACTCTAAATTGCTTTGGTCAGGAGTACTGTCAAAGCACAGTCGGAGCCATACCTGTGGTGGTGTGAGCGTTCTTGAGCACTGCGTAATTCCTGTAATTATTCAAAGTTAATTCCACCCCTCACGTTTCACTTTGGATTCTGATTATTTGATACTATAATAGGTCGAACCTCTTCAGCCCTGCTGCGCGAAGAATCTGTTTCATGAACACAACGCAGAAAGCGGTCGGGTACTTTCAGTCCCGCACTGAACTAGTCACTAGTAGCAAGGCCGTAAATTATCTCAATCTTAGAATTGACATCCTCTAGTGGTAAACGTTCATTTCTACGTTAATTTGAACACGTTCCGCGTTTCCGTTTTATTTACCTGGCGACTTATGAAGAAACAGGGTAGCCGTCAGACGATTGCCTGGAACTCGTTAAAGGTGTGTGCGTATTTTCATATCTGAACAGTTGAATTGAGCTGTAAAAGGATTCTGCAGTGATGGAGAAATTAGATCCCTTCCCCATAAACTTTATCTGTTCAGCGATACTGCTTGTACTGTCCAGTGCAGTATAACGTTGCCTAGTTCGTGATGGCTAAAAATGTTGCTTCTGTGTGAAATTGCTAGTTGCAGTAATTAGTTGGGGAAACTGCACTGAACCATTTCTAGGCTTAACGTTTCGATATAAAAGACTTCCCCCAGGAGTCTAAGGTTTTCTTAATCTCATCATTTTCATAGATGACTATAACTTTACAGTGAAACGCTACAGGCTGGAAAATTTGTTTTATTCGCCAAATAAATGTCGATACCAGTAACCTAGAGAAAGACTATTGCGGTTTCTGTACTGGTATAAATATTTTGTATTCTTTTCTCGCATGTTCACACTGAAATGTAGAGGCATTCTCTCAACCAACTAGAGTGAAAATAGCTCTAAAATAATCTGCGGTCACTGACACAAGTGTGCCATTTCCAGATCTCTAGTAGTCAATATTGAGAACGACTGCATCAGCTTCCACTCGTTAAGCAAGTTAGAAACGTAATTAAAATCCCTAAATTTTACGCACGTTCCCCGGGATAAAACCTTGCGGCGATTTGTGCAGGTTCATGTGTAAACTTCGCGATGGTCGGCTACTCGCGGCTGAGATGTGCTTATCCGCCGTCGAGGCAGCGTTTGCAGGGCTGCTGCTGCCACTGTGTATCCTTCCTGAAGGTGAGTGGCCAATAACGAAGTCTAAGTACTTTGTACTGGAGTTGGGAGGAAATCTATATAATTTCCTAGGAATGTCCATAACTTCCGGCGCTTATTCAATACATATTTAATGGTACCTATACAAATAGTTTTCAAACTGTGAAACTAGCTCGTGGAATAAAGAAAAAGCAAGTTGCTCAATTTGTAGAAAGATGTGTGTAGTTCCCCTAGACCCAATTTGGTAAACTTTAACATAGTTACGTCACTTGAAGTTGCTTAGATGTGACGGCACAGACTCATTCACGATTACGTGAGTGGGCAATTAAGTCTCTTGATGCGCTTAAATTTAATTAAATTTAATAAAGTCTTCATATCGCTCTAACGTCATTTTATTAGCGGTGACTTCGCGGGGCAAAAATTATCTGCCCCCATAATTTTGCTAGACTGGCTACGGTGGTCGTGGCGGTCAAGGAAAGCGCGGTTGCAAAAAGTGGAACGGTGATCTTTAAAAGTTCTTTGTTCAGGATTTACTGAATTGAAGCATTTTCTAACTGCGAAACGCACTTGCATTCTACAGAACATGAAAATGCCATTTTCACATGGGAAGATTACTACGTCAGCATTTTTGTCCGTACAAATAGATCGTTTATCTTGGCCAATTCCTAGAGTGGATTGCTCCGCCAGGAGGAACATCAAATCGCCATTACCATGTCCTACGGCTGTTTCTTCATGAAACGAGCAAATGTTTATTCTTTGACAGCTGATGCGCCAGAGGTGCTATACAATGGGTTAGCTATAGTCGCTCATAAAATTCGATGAAATTTCAAATGCTTAACTGTGGTTGATGAGAAAATTTCGCCGGGAAGGAGTGTTGTCCCATTACTCGATATATTCTCTAATAAGGGAAAGTATCGGGCAAGAAAAAAAGTAATGTAGTTTTTTTCCATAACTTGGCAGCCTCCTAAGTTATACAGTTCTTGATTCTTTTGATAAATTGGAGTCTTGATTTCTTGCTTTGCCTTTCGGATACAGTAATTAGTAGGAAAATGTCACGTTCAACAGTCTCGCCCCTCGAACATACATTAGTGCGGAGCATCGGAGACGCAGCATGCTCTGTGACTTGAAAAAAAAATTCAGCTGCGGAAGCTGCAGAAAATATTGAAGCTGTATCATATGAATGTTCAGAGCGATTGCAAATGTCACCGGTGGTTTGCAAAATTTTCTTCTGGGGACTTTAACTTTTCAGATCCGCATGTTTGGGAGGGCCAAAATAAATAGATGAAAACTCTATTAAAGATGCTGTGGAGGCCAATTCAAAGTTAACCAGTAGAAAATTAGGTCAGCAAATCAATACCACCCATACCACAATCAAATCATGCTAGTGAAAAGTTACGGAGAATTTCAAAACTTCAAAACGTCAACACGGAGTGTAGGGTGTGAAACTGCAACATAATAACGCGAGATTGCAGACAGCAACATTCACTCAGGAAAAGGTGAAAAGTTTCAATTGGGAAGCTTAGCCTCATCCGCCTTATTCGCCTAATATTGCTCCATCCGACTACCATCTTTTCCGATCATTGCAGAATCATGAGAAATGTCTGAAAATGACGACCAACTAAAATATGACCTGAATTTTATCTCAGAAAAATCTCCGTATTTTTCAGGAAGGCAATCAAGAAGCTACTTGATCGTTGGACAAAAGTCATGGAAAATTAAGGAAAATATTCAATAGATTAAAAACGCCCTAATGTGGAGGTTTCTAACAAATTGAATATAGTACATAAAACGTTACTTTCTCTCAAACCCGATAATTGGTTTAGTATTTTTAATTTGCATGTGGTTAGTTCTTTAATTAAACGCAGTTTCCCCATACAATAGAGAAATTCAGCGATAATGCCCAATAAATGTTGATAAATTGATGAATATTATGGGGTGAAAAATCGCACATTTTCTCCGCAGGCCTGGACCTCATCTTGTACGTCGCACTCTACTTCCTCCTGACGCTCTGTATCATGTGTATGATGATTTTCCCTTGCCTACATCTACACTAGTTTCACTGCATGAAGACTGCTTCCAGCCGCCAACATTCCTACCATCACTGCAGTGCCCGATCAGAGTCTTGGGTTATTGCACGTCGCCATTCCGACGTGCTTGCCGGGAGGGCGGCGGCCGCCAATGAAATTGAAACTAATGCGGTGTATATGTCGGGGAGCGATGAGCACCAGCGCGGGACCGTTCAATATGTTGAAATTTCTGGCTGTATTGTCTCGTACCACTCGCTGGCGAGAGCAGGGCCTTCAACTTCACGGAGAGCTTCCATAGAAAGTCGCGAGGAGAGGCCTCCGTCACAGAATTTCGAAGTCGACGGAGACTTACCATCAGGCCTAAGAGAACCCCAAACTTGAAATCTGTTGGTCTAAAACGTGCAGGTGTACAAAACTGTAGGTAAATTTGAACAGTTTAACTATATTGCTGCTACCGTAGGACTACGGCACATTCTTTACTTCAATAAGAGCTTACGACCATATTCTTCACTAACGCTGTAAAGATAGTACACGTTTTCGGCTAAACGTGTAAAACTTGAAAAATTCACGAATTTCCACACATTGACTAGGTTTTAAGTGGGTTCTGGTTTTAATTTTAACGAAGGTTTGCTGCATGTATGAACTACTGTACGGGTGTAGGAGCCCGGTTCCTTCACAATTCTACGTTCGGGTGCAATGTGTTGTACTGAATCTCTGCGCAGGAGCTGTGAGTGAACTTACTGGACTTGTCCTTGCTCTGAATTTTACTACCTCGTACATCGCCAACGGTTACTTCGCTTACTTCCTTGTGNGTGAGCGACTGCATGCAGCGGGTCGGCCTAATGCGAGTTGCTCAGTAAATATTCGCTTGGCGGGATGTTAAACGGTTGAAAACGCCTCGTATATGAATTCCCCTATCTTACCACGGCCGATGAAACTTTTTACATTTTCAAATCTGTTCAGATGTTGCTATTTTGCCATGTAGGGATCCATAGTAACCTTGAACATTGAGCGATGCTGCCTCACCGAGCACGTCAATCGGAATTATTGTACAAACAAATAAGATAAACCACTGTCCTCGTCGTGAACCGCTTCAGATAAAATTTCATTATCTCAGATTCAGCAAATCAAAGCGCATGAATTTCGAAGTGGAAAATAAATTTTTACATTAGTTCTGATAGCAGTGAAGACCAATTTTACTGGCAACTAGTTGTTTATGACATTACCAGTAACCTGTCCTGTTTATTTCGTCCATGGGACTCGAGCGAGGAGACATCGTGCATCGTCATTCAGACGCCCGGAGAAGAATCAGATTGTCAAATGAGTCGCTCACACGATGAATTAGATGTTGTGCTTCACAATTGTCCAAATGTCATGGCTTGGGTGGGAGGAAACTTGCCCTGTGTGAACGTAAATTCGACGTGTTGACTCCCAATTTAGAGTTGCTGTAAATTTCTCTATAATTTATTGAACAATGGCAATCCGTGGCAGGACCAAAGGCGCAAATAATTAACAGATGTGCGCGAAAAGCTTTTATTCAAATCGCTTTGAACGATATTGGAGATATGGCTAGAAGTTTTGTTAATTTGAGATGCTGCATAATAAAATGCTCATCTGAAGTACCTCGACCGATAAACAAATCGGTTACCTAATGAGAAGTTGTGTACGTAGCAAACGTCCATTGTTCATCGGTTGAGTATCTGTGCGCTTGTCTGTCGGCCAAGTGTTATTCATTGGCCGGCATTAATTTCTGCATCAATCATAGCCCGTCTTGCACATCACTACACCATAAAGCTGATCTCGCGTAGCCTTCGTACATCTATAGCCTTTCCAGTTATCCAGTTTCCATTTTACGCTGTTTTAAACTAAAATGTTTAAGTCTCAAAATATACTTGTTTGTTTTCTTCACAGTATTATTTACATTTATTTTTAATATTTTTAGGGTATATAATGCTATATTTTAGATTTAATGTTCATTATTTTATGTATTTATGTGGGGGTCGGCCGAGCCCGCGAAAGAGGATCCGCGAAGTGGCGAAGGAATACTGTACATGCCAATTTTGTAGAAGCAGTTCTCAGCAACGTCTTAGTTGCTTGAGTGACGTCCATTTGTGATCAGTGATCACTGCTTAAACTTGGAGCCTAGGCAATACGCTCCTTACTGCTCGTGAACTCTTAATACTGAGACTTCTATCTCGCATTGAGTATTACTTTGCAATCTTAAATCGTACTGTTCGATCTCGTGTGTAAACCTCTTGCGATGTATTAATTTGTCTTTTGCAAAGACCAGTCACTCGCGTAACTTTATTTCTGTGCCGAGCCTAGTTAGGTGTTCCGAGAATTTGATGTACACAGACCTTCGTACGTCCGGGTCGTCTATCTTGAGCACTATTTTACGTGAGAAAACATGTTGCTAAAAGTTTTGGTCGACTAGCTTCACAATCCTCATTTCAGCTCCCTTAGAAGGGATAAAACCACTATATTTATTTACACGGCGTTTCAGAACAAGGGGTACAAAATTGCACACCAAGTAGAAAATAGCCGAACTAAAATTTTCTTCTTTGAAATATTCCAAATGAAATCGGGTTTTTGATATACTAGTTATTTAGTGTTTTAAAGGTTGAGATTTAATGCCTTTCTTCTTCAACTTTTATCTTGTTTCCTTACCTTCCTTCTCAACCAACTATTTCTATGCACACGGGATTCTGTGCAGGAACATAAGTTAAGCATAAATTGCGCGTTCCGTTGACTCCATTCTAAATGGTACCTTCATCCATCCTCTCTTTAAACGTCTTTGTAGTGATAAGTGAGGCTGAAACTAACTTATCAATTACTCGTATTTAAAAATCACGCAGCATTATTGTATGTCGACTTAGTTGAAATACGAATGTGTCGTACGATTAAATGACACCCACGGAACAGCCAACGACCTACGGTGATATTCTCGTCAGCGCGAGTACACAAGTGAGGCATGAATGTAATGCACAGAATATTTTAAAAATAAGTGCGCGCGTGACAATATCGCGAAGTCACCCCTCGCTCATTAGGTCGCTGCAGTTGGAGTGTTCTCTCGTAGTCCAATTTGCAGCAGCAGTACCACCCACCCAACGCCTGAGTTCAGCACCTGCGCATGCACAAAAAGAATTTAGATTTTTTCTTTGTCAAATTTTGACCTCGGCAAAATTTCAGGAGAAAACTTCGTGTATCGGAATTCACCCATGAATAAAAAAATTTTCCAAATAATAATTGAACACAAATCGTTTCATTTGCATTTTTGCTGCCTTTTGGGCCAAAATTCTAATTTTAGTTGAACATGTATAATGACTATATCTGTGTCGACTTTTCACATATTTCCTGGAAATGAAAAGATTCTAGCATATATCAATGTCTTTCTTCAAATTGGAATTGATTTAATGCAGGAACCTAACGAAATTTTCGTTCTTACAGCAACCAGAGAGCTGAACCTCAACGAATACGCCCCGCCCATGCTGAAGTCCGCCATCTGCAGCAGCTGCGCCAGTACACGGTTGACCTGTGGCAAGCGTGCGGCGATTTTTTTGTTTTAGTCCTGCGCTGCGCGAGTGTAACTTGCGCGCATCTATGCGTGAATGTTTGTGAATTTACATGCTTGTTCACCAAAAATGTATTTCAGTATTTGTCGATGTATAAATATTTGTGAGTGCACTGAATCCACACACAATTCAATCAGAACTCGTTGGCATTTTATTGATGTCTGTCCAGCTACATTGGTTCGATTATTCTTGGAAATTACGAAAGTGTCCAAGTCATCACAAACTTGTAAGGTTTAAGTAGGCATTTTAGTTTTACTTTCTCAACGTACGTAGCGTTTAATACAGCGTGTATCATTGATTCTAATTATTGTTGGCCGCAATTGTTAATTTAAGAAAATAAACGAACACAGAAACGATTCTCGCATTTTTTCATTTATTCCAACCCCTCAGGGGGATACAAGTATTGTATCCAAGGGAGTTAGCACTCCCAGGGGAAAATGTGTGAGGGCCCGGGCTGAGACTTAGGTAGACCTTCTTTTTGTTAAAACAAAATGTTTTTGTGCTAAGGACCACCTTTTCTCGATTCACTGCTGTTGTGTTTTCAGCACGTACTACATTCTTCTTTAACTTTCATCTTTTTTCATAAACTTCTTTCTCAACTTACTGTTTTTAAGATCCTCCTGCATAGATTCTGCGTCCTCTTGTCTCCAAACTAAATGGTGCCATCCTCCTTGCTCTCGTCGGAACGCCTTTTTAGCTGTTAGGGAGGCTTAAACTAACATCTAATCTAATCTTCATGATTCCAAATGATATATTAAGCTCCTAGGGGCTAGCCTGTCCTAATTTACAAATGACGACCATCGACTGCTAATTAACTGGCTCACCGAGTTTCCGCGGTTGTTAATGGTGGTTGTCAGATGGTAAGGAGCAGATTTGAGAAATTGATTTTACTGCTCGAATACATAATACGAAAAATACAATTGCGAGATAACATCTACCTTGTGAGATAAGTTATTGTTCAAGAAGGTTCCGAAACGGAAGAATTATTTATTTACGAACGTATATGAGCAATTTACCAAGCGGTACGCACATGACGCGATACGCGGAAAACGTGTTAAAACGCAGGAAAATATCAACGCTGCAACGCTGTGCTTGCAATCTAAATATGTACACGCATTGGAGATCTGTAAAGGCTGCGGGGTTTTGCTCGTTGCGCCTTGGTGGTCGAATAAATCAATCGATTTCCAAATACACAGAGAGCTACAAGCTGTCTATTATGTTCTAGTCTAATTACTGAACTTCTGATGAATTTTTGTTCCAGTAATGTGCATAATTCCCTGTACTAAATATCGGGATTTGCAACAATTTTTTCCAATCTTAGTTTACTTAGATTGTTTAAAATTTATTTCTACGTTATATAACTTAATTTTGTGGAATAAAACAACTGGCTACACCCATCTATATAATATTCTGCTTGTTCCTCCCTTAGTCCGTCCGTTACGCTCTCATCCGAGTTTGCGGTATCATGGATACCGAATTCAAGAGTGTTAAATTGATGGAAAGATCGCCTACACATGCATTGATATGTTTGACACTTTATCAGGATTGGTTAGATTAGAAATATTATGTTGGAATTGATTAGGTAATGTTGACCGAATTTTCTCACGGGTCCACGTTTTTTTACATGTGACATATTATCGGGATCGGTTCGGTTAGAATTGATAAGGTAATGTTGACCGAATTATTTTCACGGGTCCACCTAGCTTAACGATGACATTGTCCGTGGAATTTCCACGCGTCCTGCTAGTTTAAATCATTCATTTACGAACGGTTTTCTTCGATGAGTTGCAGCTCAAACTTTACGCCTCTCTTTTTGTCGACGTAGGTGCGTACCCTAATTTAAAATTTGTCCTTGAAATAAACAGACGAATATGAGCAAACTTTGGAAAAATTTCAAAGATTTATCTTTCACATGTATATACATTGGTACGAATTAAACACCAAAATTACTTTGACGTCCAAGTGAACAAAAAAGCACAGACGACAAACCACACATGAAATTCCTCAGACACTATCATGCTTCATACCTACACTGCAGACTACAGGATAGGTGGCTACGGTCCTACCTAATGACGTCCAATCTTGATGTCAAGTGAATAAAATTAGCACAGGCGACAAACCAAATATAGTTTCTCAGATACAATCATGCTTCACACAGAACAGGAGAGGTGGCCTTAGCCCTACCGGTGGTTGGAGCTCTTCGACCCACGTGACGCTGGCCTCTGCGAGATCAACTCGAATGGAGTTTACCTGCAAAACAAAGAGCGCTAGACGTAGGACAAAAATTAATTCAACGTCAAGTTTCACCTAATTTTCAGACTGAACTGTAGTTCGTAGCATACGATGCAAAAATTTCACGTTTCCGACATGGATTAGGGCGTTCGGTAAGTTTTGACATTTTCATAGTAAAATTATACGATAACCTCTCACAATCTAATGCTATATAATTAGAGCAGCTTGATACTTTAGAGTGCGGGTACAATTGACTTCTTTTTGGTGAGAACTTTTTAATTATTGTAATTATCGTATCGAACATCTCATCGTTGCAAGGGAAGTGAAAGCTGCTATATTTAATACTCAAATGTTATCATTCTCCTTTTGCAGAAAATGTGCACTCTTTCAAGCTTATGAACGTTTGTTTATGGAAACGAAAAGCGAGAAATCTCGTACAGCCGCACAATGATCTCTTAAGGTATTTAGATAATATTTTTAAGATCTATGTACATATACTTTTTAATATTGTGAGAAGCTATAAAGTTCACTGTTCAGACTCAGTATTTCCAGACTCAGGGAAATCCTTGTCAATGCATCAAGTATTTGGACCACGCGTTGTAAATATTATCCTCAAATTTGGCTCAAACCGGTTCCATAAGTTGTGTTCTACTTGCCAATGCTATCACAAGTTTCGTTACACTCGTTCCTCTGAAAAATTTGTTGGAAAAGGAACAGAAAACTTGTGTTATCTTTAAAAAGTAGCATTCAACTATTCGAACAAACCTCTTCTTAAAATTCGTTAGACCTAATATATTATTACTTAACACCAAATTACTAAATTTTCCACATTCCAATCCTTTCCATGCAGCTCGTCGTTGTCCTTCCTCTAATTCCGTAAGCAAATTTAAATTTGAATGGTGACAATTATAGGGTGCACTCTAACCTCGTCGATGAACATCTGTCCTGAGCAGTAGATGGTGTACATGAATTGAAGAGGAGGAAAAATGAACATCAGTGACGAGTAGCCTATATTGTACAGTGCGATGAACGTAATTTGCAGAGATATCATGACCGTAGAGCCCATGATCAACATCGTGATGCTCCACTTAAAGAGTTCTGTCACTTCGATCTTCTTCCGTTCCACCTGGAATGGAAAGAGGATAAATCTTTAAAGATCGCTCTATTATTGCTATCTCGTCGTAACAGTGGTATTTTTTTTCACCCAAGATTGGGGAACGAGAGAAATGCTAGCTCAGTAGGTAACAGAGTTCTTCCTCATTCTTTTCCACGTCTTCGTATGCTATGAGCACCAGACAAGCTGCACATACTCTGATGAAAATGCTGCTCGGACCGGACTGGTATCGAACCTAGGTCTTTCTTGTACAGGGTGTAATGCTAAACCCCTTATGCAATGAACGCAAGTTCAGAAAGTTACTTGCGACTCCGAGACCATCCAACAATTAAGAAATGCTTGCTACGGAGGGAGGTGTAGGGAATTGAGCACAATACGTTCATTTTTAGTTACTGGATTGAAATTCGCAGCCATTTCAGTTGCGCTTTATTTGTAGCTATTTCAACTTGTTATATCTGTTAATCGCTCTCACCGAAGCTTAAACTTGTGACAACAGAGTCAAAGTATTTTCATTCCCATCGTAGCGTGAACTGAAATATTTCCATGCTTCCAAAATAATGTTTAAAATTGTTCTCAAATTGCTCCTTTCTAGCGATTCCCTGATAACTTTTCCAGTTTTTCATGCCACTTTCAGAGAGGGGAAAAGTTTGATCTCAATTGTTTCTAAATAAAAATAATGGGTAATATCTTGAGCGAGATCTCATAATTTTTATGAACTGATCATAATCACTGTTTGCAATTTCATGTACGAGTAATATAACAGCTTCATGATCCACTGTTTTCGGAGAATATTTTGCATATTTTTTGAACATGAAATGAATAGTTCGAATCAAAATGAAAATATTTGAATTTAGATCTGAAGCCCGTTACTTTCCCTTTAAAAAAATGAAAACACTTTTAAAATTGAAAAACATTGAACTCAAGAATCTTATTAGAGTACTCTTGAAAGTCATTGCGACATAGAACAAATTACAAACAAATTACTTTCTACGCAATGCAGGGTCAAATGAGCCGCACAACAGGAGTGTCGAAAGACAAATATGCTCTACAGAGTTGTACATATTAGTTCGCTCCTGTAATAATTAAATAACTAGGTGTAAGAGAGCGATGTGGTGATATCTAATCATCATAATTAAACTTTTGCCTAGGGCACAACCACCTCCCTTATAGATAGTCTGGCACTGGCATCAGAATAAGGAAGAAACAACCATTACATTGGATGTAAACTTCAAAAAACCCTTCTGCGTTCAAATTTGTCGAGAGATTAAATATAGTAGAACTGCTTATAGAAGTGCATTTTGGTACCCCCCCGGCCAGTAAAGATTCAAGGAAGAATGTTACGATATCTAATAAGACATGTTCAGAGTGAAAGAAATGCGAAGTGCATGATAGGAAATTCCTTTTCTTGTCTTAACCAAAAGCAACAGCCTTGACGGTAAAAGATAGTACATGTAAAAAAGGAATATAGCTTTTCAATTTTTCTCGCGAACGTGGAGAATTACCATTCAACTAAATCATTATGGCATTTAAGAATCAATGGAAACACTCACGCAAATTGACCGCTCGGACGGCTGGGTCCGCCTATGTTAACTCAATAACTATAGATTCAGTTAACATGTTCGAATGGTCAACATAAATTTAATATTAACATGTGTTACTAAGGCTTACCTTGTGGAGGGACGTCTCAAGGCTTCTAATAACATTTTTGTCGATGATCAAACTTTCTGAAGTTCTTTGTAAACATTTCTTACTGTTCTGAAGCGCGCCGGTTAAGGCATGGCAAAAGAAACGAAATGCAGCAATACCAAGAACGCATCCCGCAGCAAATACAACATCAGCAAATAAAATAATTGTTCGAAGCCACCAAGCGATTGATGGTGGGTAGGCGTTGACGAAATTATTCCAGACACCAGCCAAACTTGCAATCATACTGACGAATAATGACGCTTCCATGAGAAGCGAGCAGCGAAGAGTGCCAAGCGCCCAAAACTGGTCGTCGTCGTAAATTATCGTTTGAATAAGAAGAGCAAGTTTCTGGCTCCTCATCGCTAGATCGCAACTGCTCACAACGCAGGCCGCAAAATTTATAGCTATTATCCCACTATACAAGAGCGCAGTTAAGATTTCTTGCTGGTAGAATGGTGTTGGATTATTACAAGCATAAAGCCCAGCTAAACCTGTGAACCGGATTATCACTGCATATGAGTTCCAGAAAGCTGAAGGTTTGATGCCTTTTGCCTGGATGTTGTGACGCAATAAACCTGAAATTTTCAAAATGAGGACGCCTAAAAATATGCACACAGTCTTAATTTTCACCATCATCACAGCCAGCAAAGCTACAAATACGAAATTAAATCAAATACTGCACTATTGCCTTTGAACGAAGCTCAAGAAGAAATAGCGGCAGACTGGTGTAAAGTTGACGTAACGCGCAGCTCCGGTGGGTCTATCCGACTCTCAGAAGAGAAGCGCATTGTACCTATGTATGTTTGGGATTGCTACTAATCGATGTGATGTGACTGAGGCAATTCAGAGTTCATATTGACTTCAATTATGTCTTTGCAGCTTCCTTTAGTTTACAAAACAGTTCATGATCAGCACAGGTAAAACGAAGTTCATGTTGACTTCAATTTCAATTGCATCTTTAGTATACAAAGCCACTGCATGGTCAACACTATTAACGAAGAAGCTTGAATTTTGTATGCGAAGGATAAAGGCTNAAAAAAAAAACCTTTTTAATTTATAGAAATTATCCAGACCATTTGACTTCATTTGCTCTTTATTGAACGCCCAAACGGGATGCCAGGGAAAGAATATCGAGCTTTACATATCAATATGTTCACTTACTGTAAACTAAAACTAGAGGATAAACTTGCGAGCTGTTTTGCATTGTTTATGAACGAACTAGCTACTAAATCTGGCATTAACTGTTACGAAAAACGGAGTCTCTATGGTAAAACAAAAATTCAAAAATCATCGTTGATCATATTAGAAATAAATTTTATACAAAAGAAAATGCCCTGCACTGTATAAAATATCAAAACTATCGACAGTTGCGTAGCGAAAAGGCCGTGCGCTTCAACTGAAATAAAGTCTTCGTGCGTGAAAAAAAAATAGATTTTCAAAACACAATCGGAGGTATGAAATTACTTACCATATTATGAGTCAATGGTATGTCCTTACGTATATCATATTAGTATTGCGACAAGCCAAAAAAAGTAGCTCTATAGAAATTACAAAAATACCAACACTCCTTAGGAGCAAACACACTTAAAAAGGAACAAAGAAGGAAAGCACAATAGCTCAAGTGGAAAATATGTACCCCTCAGGGGGATACAACTATTGTATCTATGGGAACTAGCGCTCCCAGGGGGACAATGTGAGGGCCCTAGCTAACGGTTAACGCAACGAAAACGCAACGAAAACGCAACGAAAACGCAACGAAAACGCAACGAAACGCAACGAAACGATGTTTACGACCTAATTACTGGCAAAACATCATCAACTAACCTATATCCGGAAATTATGGACAGAATTCAAGATCACGACGTATACAATGCAATGGTCCCCTAAAAATATATAATGTTTTGGAACTTTGGCACACTGCCAAAGCGACAGCTAAATAGTCCTGGACCGAAGCTGTCGTTAAATGAGTTTACTATGTCGCGTAGCCTTCGGTGCAACTTCATTAAGCAATTTACATATTAGGATTCCACTTGACCTATGTACTTACACCGGGCGACCGGCACGTAGTTCAACAAACTTTGAGTACCGTTGAAACACCAAACTCCTCACGCGTTTCAGAGAAAGAACTTGGAGATCACAAAATACGGATGCGAACGAGAGACCCGAGTTCCGTATTGAAACCTCTGCCGGTGACAACAACACTCTGAAGATTGAGAGATCCTTCTAGTGTTCTGTTCACCGTGTTTTTAACGATTCCAATTTTAGCATTCCGGAGCTCGCTTTTTGCATCTGTGATGGTGGGCAGTAGAGTTTAATTTGCACTGCGAGAATTTGCTCTCGAAACTAGAAGATTAAATAATAGTAGATCTATTTTTCACTCCACATGATGTTAATAAATTGTTTACGCTGAATCCTGGCAAAAGAGCATTTGAATTGATGCGGTAGATGGGAGAAAACAAACTTGAGAAGTTCTGCCTAAAAACTAATCGAAACAAATGAGTTTGACCAGACGGCAAAGGGTTTTTTCAGTTATGAAAAAATAGCTGGACGATTAACTATGTGTAGTTAAGAATTTGATGTAATTTTTTCTATGCGATTTAAATAATGCTTCCTGAGCGGAGGCATAAGGGAATTTTTTGTTTTAAGGTTTTTAATTTGAAAATGTGCCTAAATTAATGACCCGATTACCAAGGCCTTTGAACGAAGGTAATTAAAAAATTCACTTTTTGTTCCGAAAATTATTTTCTATACTCAAGTGAACAGTGAAAACATGGGGTGCACGACAATCAAGCGATTAAATGATTTGACACTAATAGTGAAAATACTGTATTTGGATGTGCATTCGAAAGGAGCGGCTAAAATGTTCTCATAAAAGTGAAGAGATAAAGAACTATTGAACATTGCGCTGGCAAATTTTTCATCTGAAAATTGTAGCCCGTCTTTCCATGAACATTCCATGTCGAATTTTTTAAATGACTTCACTCAAAGGTCAGACACAGCACGTCGAGTATGGTGATGTCTAATTTTACCTATGAATCTTTGGTCAATATTGAATTTAACGCGTCAACGATTTTAAAAATTTGGTCAACATCGGGTTTAATGCGATCAGAGAAAATTAAAATTCCATTTCAAAGAATCAATAGAATACCATTTAAAAACGTTTTTCACGAATGACATTCTGCTCGCTGATGCGTTATTTGCGAGTTATTCAACTTTGAAGTTATAGGAACGGCGCTCCTGAAATTGGTTTCCCGCGCAAAAGGAGAGGGTGTTACAACAATGACGCAAGTGCTCGGAGCGGAATAAAGTTATTGTTTTTGCAATATATAACGTAAATAATTATTTGCCGACCCCGCGGAGACACTTTTACAATATTTTAGTTAAGAACATAATAACAATTAGCGGGACTTCAATAGTGAATCACTTTATTCCAGTTTCAAAATGGCGGCGACTGCAGCGAAACCGGTTTCGCTAATATTTAATGTAAAATACAGCGCATACGAGAAATAGTAAATTACCTTATTTTAAAAGGTTTTACATGAATGACATTCTGCTCGCTGATGCATTATTTTCGAGTTATTTAACTTTGAATTTATAGGAACTGCGCTCATGAAATGGATTTTCCCGCGCTAAAGGAGAGCTTGTTCCAACAATGTCGGAGCGGGGGAAAAGTTTTGTTTTTGCAATTTATGGCGTAATTTAATATTTGCTAATCCCGTCGAGCCTGCAGAGCTTGAGCCCATTTCTAGGATGTTTAAGTTGATAACACAGTAAAGGTTATCACCCAAAAATATTACCGGGACTGGAATTATGAAGACTTAAATCGAGATGCACTCGACATGTTTCAATATGGCGGCAACCTTAGAGCATTTGCGAAACCGTAGGAGTGAATACCGTAGATTTAATATCATAATATTTTTATACCGTAATACTTTTGGGTGGTAACCTTTATTGTGTTATTAACTAAAACATCTTAGAAGTGGGTTCAGGCTCCGCGGGATTGGTAAATAATGAATTACGAAGTATCCAAACGTACTCTAACAGCTCGCGCTCAACCGTAAATTCACTGGAACTGCTGTGAAAAACGAAAATTTCAAAGTTGAATAACTCGAAAATAACGCATCAGCGAGCAGAACGTCATTCGTGAAAAACGTTTTTAATTATGTTCCTTTAGTGATTCTTTGGGACCGAATTTCAATTTCCTGTGATCGCATTAAACCCGATATTGACCAAAAATTTTGCTCCGTATTTGTGTAATTGGAGACATTTTAAGACGTTTTTTCTGAATAACATTGTGCTCGCAAATGCTTAGTTTTCGAGATATCTAACTTTGAAGTTATGGGAACGTCGTATATGAAATTGAACGGACACGTAAATAAGCTGAAATACGGCTTTGACGTAACGATAGGTGAGGTTAGGTTAGGAAAAGTTAGGCTAGTTGAATAAACTAACCTAAATAAACCTAAAATGGCTTCAGTTCCGATTTAGGCCCGCTTCAGTTTCACGTCCAATTCAATAGATGGCGCTATAGGTTATAACGCGGAATGGTCAAATAGGACCGGCGACTGGTCAACGCCATGGTCTGGTCAAAATTTTTTGTCACTTTTTGATAGTCGAAATTTGTTAAATGCACATTTAACATACACTTTTCACTGCAAGTCACAGTGGCCGATTGTGTTGACTTGTCAGTGTTTCGTATTAAACCTCTCTTCTCATCTGCATCGTGGTTCGAATCCTCGAGATGGCAAATTGGAATTTGTTCAAACTATCGCAAGGTCCTTGCATGAGTAAGGAGTCTAGTTACATTGCTACGTCGAATAATTCATTGGGTCGGGTTGGTCACGCTTCGGTTAGGTTGGGCTTCTTTGGGTTGGGTTACCATTGACTCCGGCTGGTGGAATTTTTTGTAAGTTTTGCGGGTCTTAACACGTTCACTGCGTTTCCGCGGCTGTTAACGGTTGGTTTGGTTAGGTTGTAAGTAGCAGAATTGAGAAATCGATTTTCCAGCTGGAAGAAATTTTAATTCTTCCCAATGAATATGAAAACACAATTGCACGAAAACATTTCTTCTCGTGTGATAACAATTATTTTTGAAAAATGTCGCGAAACATAAAATGTCGTGTATATTTATACCGATACGTAAATGGCTCATTTACCTGTTGGTACACATGTGGCCCGATACACAGGGAACGTGTTAATCGGAACCGTCCCCTCTATAATAACATAACTTAACTTAGTCAAAGCGAGGCCGATGTTTTAGCGCCAAGAAATTTCGCGTGCTCGGCATCCGCAAAATGCCGGAAGAGCCATTTCGAAACTGCCTGTAATGCTATTCTTACTTGAATGTTATTTATGCTATGTCTCGAAAACTAAGCATTTGCGAACACAGTATCATTCGTGTAAAACATCTTAAAATGTCTCCCATTACCTTAATGTACCAATAAAATTATCAAAATCGTTGACGCGCTGAATTCAATATTGGCCGAAACTTCTGCCCCTCTATCATAATTTATACTTACACTGATGGAAACCTATTGTGATATGAAAGTCTGTCTCTTAAAAGCCTGTTAGGTTATTTGACGTAGGCTCAGAACCCCAACAAACCAACAAATATTAAAATCTCCGGGCTTATAAATTTAGCATTGAGAGCCACAGTGAAAAAAAGATCGTTTTTGCTCTTTGCATAATTCTATCAATCTTTTCGAAGTCCAGAAGGCACAACCCTGAGTTCGTTGCTGAAGTATTTTTGTTGCTGCTATTCTCCTAAGCGCTGTTTTGACGATTTTTTATTGTCATTGATCTGCGATTTTTGAATTGTGCGATTTCTTAGCGATAAATCTCAAGTTATTTACGCTGTTCGAATGAGATTGCTGATATGAAATTGAGCCAGCAGTTGACCATAATTTAAATTTCGATTTTATAACATTTTGTACTGAGTGTGTGAACTTAAAAGGATGAACCATACTTGCCAAGTTCAGAGGTTAAACGTATTGACATATTCGACGGCCGTTGTAGTGTGTTTTCCTTTTCGTCTTCAGCACGTATACTAAACGTTACTTTGTGCCCAACTGATCAAACATTTGGTCAAGCAATGCACCTGTGATGATTTCGGTGTAAAAGTTAGGTAGTAGATTTCATTTACCTCAATTCTGCAATCATATAGAGGTGAATTCCTCACAATGATGGTACCTCCAAAATTTAACATGTTTTTCCAATACGAAAAATTTGAAAAATTGTTTGAAAAATTTCAATAGTTTTTAAGATTAATAGTGTTTAATGGACCTATTTAATGTTTGGTATTTATATAATTTATAACAACTTTTGATTTCAAATAGTTATCAGTTGAATATAGAATCTCAGTTTAATCCATCACGGTCAATGTGTTAACAACTTAAATTTGCCCCCTTCAATTATTTATCCTAGGTTGAATACCTCGTCAGGTTTCAGATTCAAATATATGAATAACTGTACATAGCGAAACATTTGAGGAATATAATGGTACACTTATCTAAATCTACAAAAAACAGCTCATATCTGTATTAATGGATAACACAAAATTCCTTTTTTTTACTGAAACACTTTTCGTAATAATACGAAAGAAAGCATGAGTGATGTATAGCTCAGTAGATTGTCGTCAACCTGTTTCTTGTTCATTTAATTCGAGTGATTTACGTTTCTTCATCCAGCAGAAAAAATGGTCCTGTGCCGAACAGCGATGAAAAAGGCCATCTCGTTACTAACCTGTGGCGTAACGATAACTTGTGTTACCCTCGGACTGGCTTTTATGCCCAAAGGTAAGGCTGTCTTAATCATTTACTTCTTACCACTTTGACCGCAATGGGTTAAACTTAATTTCAATATTCAACTCAAACTTAAAGTCTATCGTAGTAAGCAATGTTGAAAACGGCAAACGTTAACTGGATTATGCTCTCATTTATCCAGTCTAACTTTTTCGCCGCCTGCATGCATGTTTTTCACCGCCTACCATGCATATTCTTCGCCACCCAATTAATTAAATCGCTTGGGCGGCGAAAAACATGCATGCGCCAGTGAAAAAGTTAGTGGGTAGCTTTAATAAAGCATTTATGTAAAATCAGTTTGTGACTAATGGCCGGTCAGCAGCATCATCATGAAATTTCATTCCGTGTTCCCCCGGTAGCGCACGTTGCGGTCAAAGTCTTAAATTTTCCATCAAGATTTTTGGAACTCTGATTTCCTCTCTAAAAACGAGTTACCAGAATTCTCGGCTTCGCTGTCCATTGCCTCCATTGGGAGGAAATCCAAGCGTAGCACAACTGAAAATGGGCTCAATTTATTGTTCTTAAAATTTCATTTGTCATGATTCACGTCAGCTATATTTAATGCTTCGGTACTCATGCATGTGCGAGAAGATTTTTCATTCAACTAGTATTTTCCTATTCATGCTATGTAACCCGTGCTAGAGAGATGTAAACTTTCGAAAATATATAAAGTTATGTTCTTCTTGAGGGCAAACAGTGATTTTTAATGCAGCAACCTGAAATTAGCGTGTAACTCATTTGCGTTGAATTTGATCCTTCTGTCAGTTCAGCCTACAGGAAATTTCTTAAAATTAATTTATTTAGTGTATGGTTAACTGAATGAAAATATTTAAAACTCTCCTTTCATTGGTATATTTAAACGGGGGTTTGATATTTTCATGTAAAATAAACCTAAACATTCATCAAAAAGGTATATTTTTTCTTCTCCTAAAAATTTCTGTCATATGAGAATAAGTAATCACGAATATCAAATGTTGTTTCTTCCCTTCCAGATGGAAGCATATTACTGAATTTTGCTCTGTACGTGGTGCTAGTCATGGCTGTCATAGTTGCCGCTCTCTTGCTCTACACAAATGTCTGCGCCTTCCTGTTACGGAATAATCATCGGTCTGAAATTCTTCCCCTGGTGTATGAAAGAACTCGACTAATGGAATTAGCGTCGAACGAACCTTATTATTTCGGGATGCATTTTAAAAGCAGGTATTCCGGACGCTGTTTTCAGCGCATGCCTCATCCATCACGTTCAAAACGTCGGTGTTCTAGAAGAAGGACCAACCAAGCTGATTTATCTGCATATGGTACTTTTTGTGTAACTGAAGCTGCGTGTAGGCGCTGCGGAAGCAAGAGAATCGTTCCGGTTGGAGATGAACCAAGGCTGAAGAACCAGCACGATGGTGAGTCCCGTCCTCTGAGAGGCATTCTCTCGCCGCCAAAATGTTCAACTCAGAAAATGAAAGAGCCTCGACAACAGATCACCATCCTTGGACGTGGGATAGAACTACAGGAGCTAAGTAGAGTTTCTCCAAAGCCATCGAGTGCTGGTGAAAGTGTTTCGATTTTCAGAGATGCACCGTGTGGGGGAGCAGCAGGTTGTTCTAATTTTGGAGCTCCGACCAACCCGGTTAAAAGTGTGAAATTTCCCGCTGCCGACCAGGTGAAATTCATCAAAAATCAGGATGAACTACGAAATTTTAAACAGCAACCTGAAGAACAAACTCAGTTTGCCACAATTTATGAGCTTTGTTACGAATGTAAGGAACTGCCAGATGCTAATTAGACGACTACTTTTTTTAACGTGTAAATTTTATGTTTTTATATAACTGCGTTAGTAACGTCTTCAAAACTTATAGTGACAATCAAAATGTTGGGCAGTGGAACCATACCTTGAAACTGCTATTTATAACTTAACTTCGACGACTCAGTTTGTAAGTTTTCTTCTGGTTGCATGGGTTTTATTCGCTAATGTAATCAATTTTTCATAATTTTAGGTTATTCCATGTAAATTTAAGTTAGTTGGAAGTTAACCGCGAAAATTTTCTTGCAACAGTGAAAATGTTCACACTGAGTACGGATTTAAGTTTCGCAAATTCAAAATTGGAGCGAACCTATTTGGGATAGTAACAAAAAATCTTAAAAGTTGTCTGTTACTATTCTCAAGTTTCAAATTTGCAACATATTTGGCCTCGAAGTTGTCATTTAAAATCGAGTTTTGATGCACTGCGCACCAAACTACATACGAGCGCGCAATATTCAATTAAAGCAACGCCTAATGTGTTTTAAGTCTAAGCATCACATCTTCCTTTCTTTAGTGTTGTGGCTAAATTTTATTGAAATGACAAAGATTCAAGATTTTACCGCTTCCTGTTTCGAAATTGAATTGATAAACATCTGTTTCCCTGTTTTCAATATCCCGCACGCCTGCGTTTACACGTTGGCTACGTATACTCGTACATAAGTGTACCACCAGATAAATTTCTCATTTACGTACCAGTGTATAGGAATGGAATTTTAATTATTTCATTGCTTAAAATAGAGTTTAGCGTACGAGATAAAATATCGTGCAATTATATGTTTCATCCTTTTTAGTAATATTAGAAATGTATTTGAGAAGGAAAGTCGATATTTGAACTTAGCAACTCGTAACTTAACTTAACTGTAGCAATCGCAGAAACATCGCCAAAGCTTTAATTTTTCCGGGAACTACGGCGAATAATATCTCATTATTTCAAGACGCACATGATGAGCGACTCGGGTAGTTCACTCTACAGTTATATTTCTAGCCAGCACTCGACAATTTAAAAATTTACTCATAAAATCAAGTTCTGTAGTGCACCCTCTCCCCCAAAGGGCGTGGGTGAGCTGAAGGAAATTGCCCTTATTACGTTGACTGCGATGGGTTAAACTGAAGTTCAATATTCAACTCAAATTTTAGGTCAAAAGTTATCGAAAATGTAATAAATTTCAAACATTACCTGGGTCCATTAAATACCAGTGATTTCAAAAGATTGTTAAAATTTTCCAAACGACCCGTCGATATGCCGTTTCGCAGCAGGAAGAACATAAGCACGACCCATCGATGGGTCGCATCGCTAACAACGCGTTTAGTGCATCTTGGGGACTACAGCGCTCATTAGGGACATGGAAGACATATCCCCAATGAGCTACACTCAGAGGTGGTATGCTGGTAGTGTCTACCCTCGTCAGGGCATTTGAGGAACTAACGTTTTTTATTTGTTGCTTTAGCTACTCGCAACAGAATCGGCAACACTGTTGCAGGAGTGTTCTGTGGGCATAGATTTGTTGTTACTTCGGTTAACTTGTGATCTTCACTTATGTAACTGTAGTAAGGGCAGTCAATGTACATTGCTGGTGATTTCTTACACGAGTGCTCTCGTCTTTTGTACTTCATTATTTGACTTTCCCCCCTCAGGGGGATACAACTATTGTATCTATGGGAATTGGCGCTCCCAGGGGGACTAAGTGAGGGCCCGAGCTAAAGGTTAGGTAGGCTTTCTTTTTGTTGCAGTAGAATAGGATTTTGTTTTGTTACGGACCACCCTTTTCTCGGTTCACTGCTGTCCTGTTTTTCAGCACCTAGTACTTCCTTCTTCAACTTTGATCTTGTTTCATTATCTTCTTTCCCAACTTACTGTTTCTATGCCCTTTCTGCGTAGATTCCGCGTTTCCTACACTCCATACTAAATGGTGCCTTCCTCCTTCCTCTCTTTGGATCGCATTTTTTGCTGCGGGTAGGGAGGCTAAAACTAACGACTAAACTAAACTAAACTATTTGACTTTCCCTTCCCTCAGGGTTACGCAAGTATTGTATCAATGGAAGTTTGCGCTCCTTAGGGATAAAATGAGGTCCCTAAATAAAAATTAAGTAAGCTTTCTTTTGGTGAAATAAAACACAATTTTTGTTTTGTTAAAAAACACCTTTTTCTGTTCACTGCTGCCCTATTTTTCAGCACCTCAAACATTCTTCTGCAACTTTTATTTCGTTTTATAGCCATCCCTTTTAATTTACCGTTTCCATGCGTAGGGGATTTTGTATGAGACACCTTGTGCATAAATTCTGCGTTCCATTATTGCATAATAAATGGTGCCTTCATCCTTCCATTCCTTGGAACGCCTTTGTTGCGGTTAGGTAGGCTTAAACTAACACATAACCTAATCTTTCTAATTTTCGTTCTAGACTTGTTTTTCTCAAGAAATACCAAATAGCTGTAGTCCTTCAGAATTCTAGTTTGGAGAAGAAGTGAAGTGAGAACAAAAACTGTTTATTAGGAAATTTGAAACTTAACCGGCGGAATAACCTGCTGCCTTTGAAGTCGTGGAAAATTTACCTCAATTGAAATTGGGATAATCAAACCTAAGATAAGCAATCGAGCTACGTTTAGCGATTCTTCGTGTTTTGCATTGTTGTGACTCAAGTATACATTTTTATTTTCTCGTGAATATTTTAGATACAGTATTACACAAGAAACAGAAGATGAATCCTGATAAGGTATCACAAGTAGATCCAATGCCAACTTCTCTCAAAAACGAAAAAGAAAATATCAGAGATTTCCTCATTGGTTAAAATCAGAGCAAAAACACGGCATTTGGATAAGCCAGTGAGGCATATGAGTATACGAGGTGAGCTAGTGAATAAAATAGAAGAAACTCTTCGCGTAGTCATTCCAATGACCCTTCAGGGATAATTTGAAGTGATGTTTATTTACGAGCATCAAGCTGTTGGTTCTTCCAAATCTAGAATATTTAAAAGTTTGAAGATCCAAGACCACGATGCGATGCTCATTTAGATACTTATGTGTCTGCGATATTAGCAGACGAAATGTTTCGTTCGGTGTCCCCTTTCGTATTCAGAGCTTAAATACAAAATTACGTAATTCGTTTGATTCTAATTAGAGTGATGATAAACGAACTGAATTATAATTATAATTATTAGTAAATTATACTTATTGTTTAGGACTACGATGAATTACTTGTCTGCCATTTTACGTTAGGGACTTTTCGGTGCAGGCGGTAAACGCAAGGTGTGTTTGCTACGCTCGACAGTATGAGCTGGGAGAGTGATTGCATGTGGCCGTCTGTGTGAAGAAAAACCAACGTCCCAGAGCAGTTTTTTAAATGCTTACAAATGAGTCTGTACGCTTTTAACCTAATCCTGGCGGGTTTTTTTAAGTCCGCACACTTACTCCGTTCTTGCTCCAATGTGCTGCTGCGGCGAAGGACTGTGTACAGCTTTTTTTTACTCGTTCAAATTGAGCATTTTAGTTCCCGTGTTACTTTCCTTCTGTTCCTTTTATCGTCCTTTCAATTTGATTGCCTCAAGCACTGATTTTATCTGGCTGAGCAGATTCACGTTATATGAGACTATGAAAATATGTGCAGATGTGAGCTCAAATAACATGAAGAGTTCTGAAGCAATAAATAGAATGATTTCTTTAGAAATTTTGAGTACAAATGCGGGGCCGAAAAATTCCCCTCAACTAGTTACGCAATAAAGAAAATTGGTTTGAAGAAAATTTCATACTATGTTGAACTTTTTATTGTTAAAACATGAAACATAAATGATTTTTAAGGTCACGACCATTTAGAGCACAATCAACGACTATTTCATCCTGCAACTTGACCTAAAAACAAATATCATTCGACTAACACTAAATGTCGTTTGAAAAAAAAAAATTGCCAACACTTTTTGAGTTCTGTTGAATAATGTATGCGGTGACTACTGATAAATGAGTCCGCAAAATTGGCGAAATGAACTTGTAAAATCATTTTTAACGTATGACAAGACTCAATATTGTTTACAAGAAACACTAATAAAATCAAACGGCAATAAAACAATTTTTGCAATCGAAAATACGGCTCAAAAAACTATTCAAAAAACACGATGCCTATGCTACTTAAATTACGTATGAAGTGGCCTTTACTAGGAACATTAAAAAGTATTTACTTCATTTTGCTATAACTACCATCTACCCGGCGTGGGCAAGATAGCTAATAGTTGATAATCGTAACTGTTCACACCATGGAGGTTCACACGGCCACCATCTACCCGGCGCAGATGAGATGAAGCAGACTCAGTTGCCTTCTTCCACGGCCACCATCTTGAGCACCCAGGCCCACTGGCTGCTGACTGCCGACATCGGGGGGAACGAAATCTCCAGACCATTTGTGCCCTCCTGAATCTGTTGAACAAAGTTAATAACCTCACAAATGAACAATACTACCGAGATTCTGACCTTCATATACACAATCTAATTATGCGTCATTTTGACCCCTGTCTCAAGAAACTTCGTTAAGAACCATTGATGAACGCCAAGCAACGGGTAAATTAATTTTTTGAGATCTTTACCGTGCTGATACGAATGACGTAATTATGAGTACGTATTTACTCTGACACAAGGGCTTTCAGGTTAGTATTGAAATCATGTTTGCAAGTAATTTGGGTCCCAAAGTACAAGGTTTCGCATCACTAATGTTTAAGCTTAAGAATTTTTGCTTTAGAGTGATGATTGATCGTTCACCCACCTCTAAACCTGACCCATACGAGCAGCGCAGCAAACGTGGACTAACAATTGTTACAACATTTATTTTCTCACGCTCTAGTCAGATGAACAATACGGGTCATATTTTCATTAAGGTATAGTCATATCAATTGAAACATTATGATCGTCAATCAGTATGCTTCGTATTTTCCAAAACTGTTACCCTTCGTTCCTTACTTGCAATTGTTCCTGAGCGCTGTCGCCGAGCAAGGTGACGGCCGAGGTGCTGGTGCTCTTGACAGACCCGAGGGTGAGCAGGTCGTCTTCAGGCCAGTTCAGCACAATGCCGTACACCGTCGCTCCCGAGCTCGTGAACCTGCGTCATGACAAATACGTTGTGCATACTTTGTGGGAAACTAACAGCATAACCAAGAGAACCCGAAATTTGGATTTTGATAAATTTATTATTATAACACTTACCGAATAAGTCAGAATTTTTAGGATTATTGTGTATTTTCTTTCAACACAACATGAAGTTCATTTAGCTGTAACTGCAAATTACAGTTTCAGTTGCTTTTGACTACCAAGGCCGGAGAAGGAAGCACTTTGGAACGCACGTCTCAGTGTAGTGAGCTCTGTCGGTTACAGACTTCCGCTTAAAACTAGCCGTGCCCGGAAGTCAGGCAAGAGCGCGTAACCAAGACTTCCGGAGCTCGTAAAGGAAAAGTGTAATAACAGCTTCCGGATCTTATAACGACAGCTTCCGGAGCTCCTACTCACAAATCTAGTGCCACATTATAACGACGCAATTTTTAATATACAACACGGATTTCGGTTGTTTATTGGCTCTGCGTAATGTACGTTCAAAGAACATTGAGCTCTAGATTGCAGCGTTGAGGCACCTATTTCAAGTGAATAGTGTTTCCAGTAAATTCTTCTATCAAAAACAGTTCACGTGCAAAAGCAAAATTGACGGTGAATTATAAGAAGTAGTACTTGAAGAGAAAGTATCAAAACGGAGCTTCCACGAGCAGTACCATGCTGTGTCCTTTCTCATTCTGGTCAGGCAGCTCATTGAAGAACAATGAAATGGGAAAACTGGCTCTGCCACACGATTTTATTATCAGCTGTATATACTTTTTTTGCAGAGAAAACGCAAGTGTTATTCATTCATAGTCCTAAAATGGCGTTTACAGGTTATCCACTTTGAAGATGCATCGCATTTTTCATGACCACTCAACAAGAGTGCGTTTCATTGAAGAATGTGCCTCAATGAAGAAAATGAGAGTTATTATGATTATTACATATATGCGACGTTTTACCGCCGAAGACGCTACAGAGGCGTTTCATCGATGTATTCGATATTCCCAAGTTCATCAATTCTATATAAGAAGATGAGAGTTTGCTCACCAGACGCCAGGCGTGAAGGTGTCATTCTGCACGCTCCACGGGGTGGACGCGTAGATGGCCTCGCCGTTGATGGAGAGCCACTCCCCCATCTGCCTCAGGCGCTCCTCCATCAGGGAAGGGATCATGCCGTCGTGCGTGGGGCCGACATTCACCAGCAGGTTCCCTAGCACCACAAAAATTTTGGAACTAAAATGACCCAAAAAGTTCATCTTGAACAAGTGGAGTGCGTTACTGCTTGCAAGAGAGTTAGAACCGTCTAACCTTTCTAATCGTCGAACTGTACTTATTATTATGCAGAAGGACAAAACGCAAGCTTTCTTACACCTAGTTTTGCATTAGTAGATCGTGTAGTTGGTACGGGAAATAAAATCAAGCTCTGAGAGGAGTCGGTAGCTCAATCACAAGAATTTTAGTCGAGCTGGACATCGGAATAGATTCTTCATTAGCTGCAATTTAGTCGGATTACTTCGACAAAGTAAACTTATTCTGAGCAGTTCAATGATTTTTATGCTCTAAATGTATTCACTCATAAGAAAATAATGCAAACCTCCCACATGAAACAGTAGACAAGGAAATCAAAACCGGATGCTCGGAAATGAACATACTACAAATGACCTGACAACCACATGAGATTGAATTTATGAACGTATCAGCAACACTGAGAAATACATATAGCTGTGGCTCCTATAATAAAATCAGATTTAAAATCCGATGATGACAACTATTCCACATAATTAGATGATTACAACAACAAAAGACAATTTATGAATATATCAGCAACACTGAGAAATATACATACAGCTGTGACTCTTATAATAACATCAGATTTAAAACCTGATGATAACTATACCACAAAACTGTGAGAGAATTAGCTCACCTCCACAACTGATGGTCATGGCCATAGTGGTGAGGAGTTCTTCAATGGACATGTAATCAACCGAGGCAGCGTTGCGGCGGTAGCCCCAGGACTTCTTGTCCAACGTCATCGCGTTCTCCCACTTGTGAGGCTGGAGAGTTCCTGTCGGGAAAAATGAAATGAACTTTGATTGTTACTCAAATTTTAGCTCTATAATCTGAGACGTATCAATTACACGAGCAAAATCCGCGTTTGTTGTTCTTGAATGTTGTAGTCCCATGAATGACAAAACTTGTTCTGGACTTGGGTCGAAAATTTAAGCGAAGCAGTTTTCCTCGGCAAAAATAACAATTATTCCGAAGAATCTTCACAAAAATTGGTTTAGTATCTGTAACGGCAACACGAACTCTTAGACTGAGGTGAGTAAGCAGGCACGAACATTTACGCTGGACCTCCGCAGTCCACACCCCAAATAACATAGAAAAATTGGATTCAAAATAACCTTCAGAAAATATCATTGCTGGCTCGAGAAGTGATGAAAATACATGTATCGCTCGGTGTAATTTCTGCATAAATGGGATGTAAATAAGTTTTTGCTGTTTCTCCCATCATACGGAAATCATTAGTTATGAGGATTACACATGCTATGAAATTAATTTTAGTCATGGCAAGACTATTTTACACCGTCACTAAGCAAATTTCAATATTCCCTGGCTTTTTTCTATGACCTTAAGCTTAGATCTAAAAATAAATAACTGCCATTACTACTCTTCAAAAAAAAAATATGTCTCTCGACGCTACCAAGCGTCGACACTCGACAATAATCGTTTTAATCACTAAATTATACGGCTGAAGCTCATCAGCTTCAAGTGCAGCGAAAATCTCAACGCCTTGACTGCATCATGCATTACCATTCATTACTAATTCATTTCCCATCCCAGATACCTACCTGGGTTGTATCTGTCGCTGCAGGTGTAATAGGAACCGTGATGGCAAGGAATTCCAGACCCCCATCTGTCGTTGACGACGACGGCCTCTTTAACAGGAGACTCGTTGAAAAGCCAAGCCAGGAACACAGTGGCGTTCCAGTACCAGTCTTGAGTCTCCCAGTCTCCGTCGGACCAAATAACCTCAGGCTCGTACTCATTCACCTTGAAATTGGTATAAAAAAATAGACAAAAATTACTTTTTGCCCAGCAACTATTCATATTCTTCATGGGTTTGTCGCAATTTATTCTAGATGCATGAATTTAGAAATCATATACACTGCTGATATGCTTTTGTACGTAAATCTTACCAGTTCTATAAGTTCAGGCATTGTCTTCGTTTCGACAAACTTGTTAGTTTGGAAACCGTTGCTCTTGTCCTCCAAGTAGAGAGGGTTGAACCACTCGTAGAGAGAGTGGTACAGACCGAAGTGGATGTGTGGCTGGGTCTGACGGATGGCGGTCGCCAGCTCCCCTGCAAACAACCCCGACATCGTACGAATGAGGACAAAATTCTTTCAAAAGCTAGCATTATGATGGACTAAGATATTTCCTTGTGTTGTGATAGAATTCCAAAATAAAAATTATTGTTACTATACTACAGCTCATTATTTGGGATAGGTACTCGAGGCTTAAACTAACCTATAACCTTAGGATAGGTACTGAGCTATTTCTCAATCTGTACGCTTTCTTTTATTTTATTAGAACTGCGGTACACTAATAACCATAAAAATTTCAAAATAATGCAATAGGCAGCTTGAAAATAATTAGCTATCACAAATTAAAATAATTCTTCAGTAGACTTTCATGAATTTAATATCGAGGGGTTTCTGATTGTACTCGACACTAACAAATTTTAGTTTTGAGCAGCTACTTTTACCGTCAACGAATAGTATTAAAATTTGTCTAATAAGAACGTAGCTCTGAAACATGCCGTATCATTTTTTATTTTTGAGTACAAACCATGCTGTAATTGTGTTGTAGACACATAGTTTTACTCGTAAATAAAGACAAAGTGTAACGCTGTGGTAAATATCCTATGTTATGGCAGAAGCACAACGATTCATTTGATTAGTTTAATAAACAATAAGAAGCTGAATTTAAGACTGAGTTTGGGCATGCCTCACGTGTCTCTTCTCGAATATTTTTTGGCAGAGCAACATTTCCTGCATAATTGAAAGCTCGGCTCTCCGGTATTTTCAAACGCACTTTGTTGAAAACAAAGTAAAAATGTAAATAAACCGGTTAAACATCTGAGCTGTTATGGTGTTACAAGAGCCCGACTTCCTTCTGGTTCTTAGATCTCGGCATTATTGATATAACTCTCAAAAAATCCGGTAAAAGATGTAGGAAAATATTCTGCTGCCAATGAGACTAATTAACCGCATTCAGTTTTTTTACCAGCATGTGAGCGTACAAAATAAGTTACCTGCTTTCATGTTGCAGCAGTTTAATTTCAGAAGCTTTGTTCAAGGCTCTGGTTTCAATTCATCAAAAATGTTCACACACTAAGATAATTTTTCGAACATACTGCTCATCTATACCATATTCAAAAAACACTTCACTCATAAACAGCACTTTCTTGCACTAACTTTCTGGAGACGCTTATAGGCCGATGAAATTCCTTATTGAAAACTTAACTACCGATTTTCAACATTTTTCCTGAGTCTGATGTAGCTTAAGTATTAGTTTGACATTGTTATAACCTGAGCTGCACAATGAAACGTGCGACCGATAACTCACCGACCAAGTCACGCTTCGGTCCAACGTCCATGGAGTTCCAGTTCCAAGAGACTTTCGAGGGCCAGTTGGTGAAGCCTTCGTGGTGTTTGCTCGTCAATACCACATAGTTCGCACCCGATGCGTTGAAGATCGCGGCCCAATCATTTGGGTTGTAAAACTCGGTCGTGAACATCGGGCCGAAGTCTTGGTAGGTGAAATCAGGGCGGTAGTTGTTGTTCATGAACTCCACGTACGACGCACTTCCTCCAGCTGAAATTGAAGTTTATCTTCAATTTGTTTTGTTATATCACATCGTAATTTATTTTGTACAGCCAACAAAATTGGAAAATTGTACTTATGATCTGATATTCATTTCTCTACTGAGTTCAACAAATTGATGACTGTTGTCTTGTAATAGAAAAATAACAGAACCGATTTTTCCCAGACAATTACTGGGAATAAAGCTTTACGTGAATGTCTTCTACACATCTCTTGAAAATTTTCATTTAAATATTTCGTTTTCATCGGATCGGTATGCTTTTCAAATACTGTTGTGAAAATCCTGTTAATTAGAATGAAGTATTAGCTATATTGTCCCATATGTGACGATCCCTATGAACACGAGATCTTTAGAGCATGGCTTTGTTGCCGTATGGAGTTAACCGAATCGAAAGCGCCAAAAGCCCTCTAAATATTTTTGTATTCTATTATTCAACGTTTCGACGTTGAAACATAAATTTAGGCTTGAATGAAAGATGACCAAGTGACCAACAGGATAAATTTTACAAATAAATGGAATTGATGGAGATCAGTTAAAGCCTGATTCAGTAAGATGACGATATAGTATGAGCTGTCAACTTCCAAATTTCAGCCAAATAACTGCTATCTAACGATGAATGTTGATGATGATATATGGCTGGCATTTTGTATTTAGGATGCATCCAGGTATATCATTTGTTGTAACGCACTAACTGTGGACTTTTGCGTACCATGCTAGCTTAATATATCATTTATTATTTTCAGTCGAATGATTTGTTCGAATAATATAATACGATATAGAATACTTTCGGACAAATTATCCATTGTAAATAATTAGAAGCATCTCTTTGCTCAAAATCTCAGGTAATTAATTCATCAAAAATTATTAGCGAGTTACTTTCATCACAGGCAAATTAAACGTGATCTGATTTTTTTCCAGCGCACTTCTAAATGCATCTGAAAATTGTGTGTGGATATTTGGAAGGACCAAACGTCGATCATCTAACGGCACAGAGCAACTGTGTTCAAGTTAACTGAAACGCGGAATACACAAAAAGTATAGAATCAGCGCTTGGAGAGCTAGTTTGCCTTGACGTAAGTCTAACACCTTACCGGCAGCCCCGGTACAACATCAAAAGAGCTCTTCTTCGCATTGCGACGTCTATATTGACTCATGAGAGCGCTCACAGTCAAGAAGTGTTATTGGGCGCTTCGACATTAGACATTAACCAGAAATAGACCGAACCCACTTGAAAAGTATCCTCCAGCTTCACCAGACACAGAGGAACCTCGCTGCAGTGCCGGCAACTTTCTTCACACTTCGACACCACCCTGCTGTTGCCTCTTTTCGAAGGCTTGCCAAAACTCCAGCAGTCCCGCACTCAAACCTAATTCTCTGAGTTTCTACTCCTCATGAAATTGTACTAGGAATATGATGGCGGGCATCGATGAGCTTCGAGCACAGAACACTGGCTGCCCCACTGGCTTCGTGCAATGGGAGCCACATGAATCAAGTGAGCCTTGACGGCTCGTAAACGTTACGTGCAGATTGTTACAGGATTGTTAACTACTCGTAAATCCTATGAAGAAATTCCGGAATCATTTTTACCACAACGGGTTGCTTCTCCAGCTCCTACTACCTCATGCGCTCACTTCTGGCACCTGTGCTGAGATATTTAGTCAACCTTTGAGAGGTAAACGAATCTGTCCAAAGATGAGAAAGAAGACTTATAGTTAAGAAATTTATCCAACTTCACTGTTCTATTTTCCGGAACGTATAGCGGCTCAGACTATGTATGTGTTACTACTTGAATAAGGAAGTACTCACCCCAGGACGACCAGAACCACTCGGAGCCGAAGGAAGGCACTGAGAACACTCCCCAGTGGAGGAATATACCGATTTTGGCCTCATCGTACCATGCGGGTAGCGGCCTCGTGTCCAGCGACTCCCAGGTAGCGTCGTAGCTCTGCGCTGCTCCTGTACGGTCAATTAAGAGCTCCTGTAAATATAAGCTACGCGAAGAAGAGTGGAGATATGAGTCAACCTCCCCAAAAATTAAAACATATTAGTGGTTCACCAGATTTCACTAACCAAAGTTCATTGTATTAGAGGTGGCTCCCAATATTAGTGTTTCACCAAATTTCACATGCACCATAGCCAAGCATGATTACTATGTTTTATATGATTTGAATTTAAGGCGGTCGACTCACCATAATATCATTTGTCTCTCTCTACTCACCATAAGCAACTGCCACCACGAACGTGATGAACAACCGAGTGGACCACTTGACGTAACGCATTTTCTGGAAGAAAAAAAGGAAAAGCGAAATTCAACAAGCCAGTTGATATTATTCGTGAAATGGTTTATTCTCAAATTATCCAATAAGAAAGCGTGCGTCCATCAGAATTAAGTTACAGTCGAAAAGCAGCCATTCCTCGCCTGCCGTGTTTCAAAGCGCTGCAGCACTTTCGTAACTTCTGCGTCCCGCAAGTCACAACGCTGTCTCACGCTGTGGATAGGCTTTTATGCTTCCTTTTGTGATAGCGATGAACGTAAGTCTCCTTCCTGTGATGAGTGAAGCCTTTGATACCTCTTATGAGTATGAAAACATGGACTCAGAGTTTGAATTTTGAAAAGTTATCCTTCAAAAATATTTTCTTGTTGAGTGCTCATAACGCAAGAAACTCTTAAAACTCAAATTAGAAGATTCTTATCAAGGAAACGGATACAGTACATGACACCTGTACGACCATTTCATTCCTTGTATTGTTCTTTTCCTTTTTATAGCTCTTCGTCTAAAAAAAATTATACCAAGACCTTACACAATCATTATCTAAATTTTTCGCGACTCTAAATTTACGCTTCAGAATGATCAGCAGTCATATACCATAATTTGTTTGGAATAAAACCGACACCCATAAACCATAACATTAGATCATTCTTTCGGTGCAAAGGCTTTCCGACCTTGCATGAGCGCTCATCCCTGATATACAAATGTTTATGAGTACAGTGAACGTCTGAGCACGTAGGAATGACCTCGCGTGAAATGTGAGCCAGGAATGCCGTGGTTCAAAGGAAGAATTTTCAAGCAGTAACGCACTTGACACAGCCACAACTCTCTTTACGACGTCCTTATCCGGAACAGTTCACTACTGAGTTATGTTGCTGAAAACTGCAATGCTCCCACACTGAATTTTCATGTTGAACCCAGGGCAATTGTTTGGTATTTTTATGCTGAAAGTGCAATGCTCCAATACAGTATCTCTAAGTTGAACAGTGCAATATTTCAGTATCAGAAACTTTTCAAAGTTATTGACCCAGTTACTGCTGACAGAGATATTGAAATATTTTAATCTTGACAAGTCTGAACAAGTAGTCTGTTTTGAAACAATCGATGATCTCTCGCCAACTTCAAACTATCAATCGATAATCATTTTCGTGTGTCGTTCTGGCATAATCAAAATGAACAGAACTTGTCATGTCTGATAGAAAAATTGTATATTGTCATTTTTGATCTTGTTCTTCATCTATAAAGATGTTTTAATTATGAACTGAAAGATTTAAAATCAAAACGTTTTCCATTGAGCCCGATGAATTTTGTTGAGATTCACACCACTTTTAAGCATCCAATAATATTTTTTCTGCAATACTTTCCGAGTATGTCTTGTGGAGCGAGATGTCAATAACCTCCGTGGGAGTTATGAAGTTGGATGTCGGTTCTCAATATTGATAAGAGCAGATATAAGCATTAGCATGCCTGTGAACATGTGTTCAGTCAAGTCATGGTTCCAAATTGAATATCCGTGTCTAACTTCTCACCCTATCAGTAAAGATTGCCTCGTCATAGATTAGGTGACCTGAATACCGTTTTCCTTTCGATTAAAACCTAATTTCCCTTTTGTAACAATAATACCATTTAATAAGTTCTGAAAATCATAAGTTTTGAAGGATAAATAAAGGTATCTGATTTAATGCAATTATGTAGATATATTTTCGGGGGAAATTTGACCGAATAAGAATTAATTTTATCAGATTTTTTAAATTTATTCATACCAATTAGGCTTGAGATTAAAGTTTAAACGCTCCTTCGTTCATGTATTCGTTGACAGCATGAATGGATGACTGGGAGTCACCTGAATTGTTGAAGAGAATAACTTTTATCATGATGATTCGCGCCGGCCATCAAAATAAGGAGATTATGGTCGCTACTCAATGCTCCCTTAACCTGTAAAAACAATCTCGCATAAACTAGACACTTGCAATGAAGGCTACGAGGAGACTAAATTTCCCCAAACTGTCATGGTTTTTGGATGCGTATCCTCAGAGGGTGATGTGATGCACACAAATCCCAATTTTTGGCCTCCAAACTCCCTTGATCTTAACATAATGGATTATTATGTATATGCGTTCTCAAGAAACATATCAATCGCCGTGCCAGTACTACAAGAGACCAGCTAATCGATAGAATTAAAGTGGTTTGTGAGAGTCTTCCAAGGGAAAGTGTAAAATCAGCTTGCTCCTGGTTCTGGCCCGGAATGAGGCATAAATACATGCTAATAAGGGTTATTTTGAGTAAAACTCTTCGACAATAGTCTAATTTTCTTGCCTATTGAATTTCTTTGAAATCAATTATATTTTCTAGATACCAAGGAATTTTCATTTTCCTGATTAAACTGTCAAATTTTCCCCGGACATCCTGTATATATTTTCTGTAATTTAAGAGCTTGAATGTTCACCATTCCTGTAAAACATTTCAGGAACGTAATAGTAGTAATTATTTAACATTCACCATATCACACAAACCTGACTACTGTAACGCGAGTAAAGTTTTTCTCATATTTGCAATGCAATAATTTCTTCAAACCATATTTAACCAGGCGATTTAATGCTTCTTATCTACTTCCACCTGAAATATACATGGTTCTAATATAATTTTTTTTAAACGGTTAAGCCATAACAGGTGGACTTGATCATTTAGCAACACTAAAAGACCTTGCGAGAGACAACCCTCACACTGCAGTAATTTGCCCTACGATTAAAATAATAAGCAGTTCTCTTCCATGCTTTAATACTACCGTAAATCTTGGCGTTACAGGCTTAGCACTGAAAGCCTCACGAGAAAAGTTCTCTCGTTCTTGTCGAAAATTTAATCATAATTCTGAGATAATAACCCATCTCTGTTAAGGACTTGAGAGTTATGAGAGTGAAAGAATTTTTTCTGTGATTCATTTTTATATTGCTTTTTAATGTTATGACTGTTATAGCTCGCTCATTAAAATCATGCATACGTTCGAAGTCAAAGCACATTTCTGAAGACATTACGTTTACTGTGTAGAAGTTTATGCCCGCTCGCCACAGAAATTTTTGCTCGCATTCTTAAATTTGCGATTCTCAGTTTGAATACTTTTCACCTAACATTTATAACTCTAAAATTTTCTTCGTTATAGCGATTCGCTATCTTGATTTTGCTGAGCTCAATTTGCTTTCTGCGCAATTCTGGTAAGTCGGTCACAAAAACAGTCAAGGTAGCCACACATGTCATTTTCACCGACTTCTGCAGTTTTATTTGTTCGCTGCAGCGCACATCACAAACACCGCGCGGCAATGGTTGCTCACACAAGCGAACATATCCCAGTAGATAGCTGTCGTGTTCACTGATAAAAATAGAGATAATGGGATCCATTTTGATAATGCTCGGAGTGCGTTCTCAACTAATCGCTTATTGAATACACCTAGTCTAAAACGTATTTTCCTCCATTATAAAAAAGAAGATTATTGAATGAGAGTATGTGAAGCAAGTTTTTCACAGTTCTCTTTTTATTACATGATTATTTACAGAATGAGTATTTAAATTTTGATCACATCTTTTTGGAGCAGAATTTTTGAAATGTTTGTATGCTTTCTCTATAAAAACATGTGCGCTGAAGTAAGTAAAGGTCAAGAATTAACATGAAATCACACGATCAGTAATAATAAAACGGTCGACCTCGTACAGCGTTCATGCCACTGAACATTTCGTAATTTTGTACCAACTTGGTCAAGAGAAATTTACAATGAAATTGATTGCGTGTAAAAACAGAAATGGAATACTATATTTCTATAATACTATACTATAAATACTGTTACATACCAATTGTATATTTGTTAAAGAGTCTCACTGACGAGATAAAAAAGGATCAACATCGTGATAACATATTTATTTGCAAACATTTATCCGTAATCAAACCTCATTTAAGTAATGATTGCAGTGCAATCCAATTATTCATTGCTCCTACTACGACACTTCCGAAATGCTGGGCTGAGTTTACATACTATTATTTTGGGTGTTTTTGTACGTGTGCGTGTATGTTTTTTGGCTGCTTATTGGTAGGATCAAAAGTTTTTAGTTTTATATGCGGTTTTTCTGAAATGACCCTTGTGCATTTTTCATTTCTGATTTCAATACTTTATTCGTTTCTTTATGTATTTTCTTTCTGTTTTTTTCTAGCATTGCTGATAGAATTTGTGAATTCCGAAACGTTTGCAAATAAATATGTTTATCATGATGTCGTGATGAATGATATATTTTGGTTCTTTCTTATATCTTGACAATTCATTAAAATTATTATAAATGCAACTAAGTTCTCAAGTGCTGTATACGTACTTACGAGGACATGCTTATTCTTTACATGGAAATATGATTTTTCAATATATTAATATCATACAGTAGGCCTATACTATGACTGTTTTCTATAAAATGTTCCAATTTCTGTACTTTCTGAACGCTACTCACAGAGTACTGGAATGCAAAGATTTCTATCCTAAGCATCGGCTTTCAACATCCCCAAAACAGACATTGAGCTCGGCCGTTTTTATTTATACTCCCGTGTTTATAAACGAATTACAGAATTAAGTAATTGGCTGAATACTATACTTCTATGGTACTATACTATAAAGTTAAACATTGTTGTACGACTTAGAATAACGGTGATGGTAGGATGCCCCAGAAGTCGCTGAACTTATACGGGCCCACAGGTAGCTATGCTCAAATTTGACCATTGTACTAGACTTAAGAAACATTCTACCTCTGAATCACCTGTGGTAAATAAATTGTTTAAATTGTTTAAAGTTTAATAGTGTGACTTGAACATTAATTTTCAATTCTAGGTGAGGTATAAATTATGACTTAAGATCTCTCTGACAGCGCCACTCAGCCTGAAACCTTTGATATCGAGTTTCTGTCCAACGTGTAAAGTGTAAGTCAACGCAAAACCCTTCTATAACGACGAATAAAATATTGTAGCATTCTGTACGCATATCGTTCTCCTAAGAGTATTTTTCTTCAAGTGAGCAGTTGTGAAAAATTAATAGAATACAGCTACAAGCCAAAGGAGAAATAGAAGGACAATGGTTTTATTACGCCCGTGAAATTCTGAAAAATGTCACAGTTGCCTAGAAAAAATCTCAAGCCAAACGCCGTTTTTGAAAATTAAATTTTATGTGGCATAGCATACATCAAATTGTCTGAAAATCAGTTACCTTATAATTCGTAGAATTTTTCGACATCAATTGTGTTCACTGACTTCACTCTGGACAGTAAAATTCAAGAGATGCTCAACGGGGTCAAAGATTTCCTAAGCGGGAATGTAACTTGTTTACTTCTTGAAGTACAAAATTCAAATGGAAGTTTTCATAAGGAAAACAAACTTCACGACACTCAATGGATTTTATAAGTAAATTTGAATGATCTTGAAAATCCCACGCGTTTTTGAACATTCCTCTCGTGTCTACTATTTATGTGTCTACTATTTATGTGTCTGCTATCTAGGTTCAAGATTGTGTACAACTTCCTTCTATTGTGAGTAGAATAAAGCGAGGAAATTTTCATGTCACACTGCTACATAAAAAATGAAATACATGGTTAAATTTTGTTTAAATCACATTTCACAAATAGATGAAAATGAGTATGAGGTAATTTAAACATTAATCATGTAAATCCGCCTTCAAGGAAAACAAAACAGATTTAAAATTTCCTTACATCGTGCATCTCAATTCTCAAAACTGACTCATTTTCAATTTGTACTGTAAAAAGGAGTCTTATGAGTCTTGGTGGGAGTGTTGCATCTCTAAATTAATTTAATTTTTTTGTTCAGTCGTCACATCTCAAACTTGACAATATTGCTTAAAGCGTCACTTTTGCTTGGTCATTCCTTATTTATCCCATTGAGATTTAGCAGATGAGCACTGTGAAATTTAAATCGTATATATGACACTAATTCAATTTTTCATCCCAATGAACTCATTTCAATTACAACATTATTCGAAAAATTTAAGCTATTTTATAATTTGCTTGTTCCGAAATTTGTTATAATACATTCATTTCTTTTTACTCATATCAAGAATCTCTACTAGTCCCTGCAGCTCGATTTTCAGACTGAACATTAACTTCGTATCCATTGACTCCGCCTCATTCACTGCCAAAATTTGCTGAATTTTTCTCCAGCTAACATTGCTTCTGGGCAAACAAAAGAACCTATGTATCAAGGAATACAATTGTAATTAACTTCAACAGAACTGTAAAGCTTACCAACTAATACATGCTTTAAAAGGAAACAGCTGTATTGTATCTATGTTAATAAGCGCTCGCGTGAAGAAAATGGGAGGCCCCTAGCTGATGGTTAGGTAGGCCTTTTTATTAAAACACAATTGGTTTTCTGTTTTGTCGCGGATTATAATTTTTCAGGTGACTGCTGTCCTGTTTTTCAGCACCTATTCCTTTCTTATTCAAATTTTATCTAATTTTATTAACTTCTTTCCTAACTTTCCGTTCCTATGCGCAAGGGCTCTAGTGTCAGAACACACTTTCTATATAAATTTTCCGCTCCCTTAACTCCACACTAAATGCTAAATTATCTTTCCTCTCTTCGGAACACCTCTGTTGTGACTGGGAAGACCTAAACTAAGGTATACTTTGATCAAATCTAACCAACTTTTATAAACTTGAGAACGTCAGGTATTTGAAGTAAGTAGGATCAACAATAGTCTAATGAAACATTTTTTATAATTTATTTTTACAAGTTTTCACAATCGTTACAGACTTATGCTTACTCACTAATCAAACAAAAAGTTATTTGCAGAACATCTGTGACTATAGTAAGCGGGCTAAATTCTTAAAATCAGCTAACAGTGTTATTTTTGCAAGTAGATAATGTGCACTCAGCGAAATGGCAATGGCATTATACAGGTAAGACGCTTATGAAAAGAGGTTATACGATCAGTGAAATGTATAGAATTGTTGAGCCTAGTTATCATCAGCGGAATTTTTCTTGTTTTGAACGGTAACCAAAATATAAAGAAACGCAGTAAACTAAATCATCCCCAATCATTCCTGGTACTAACACCAACCTAATGGGTTTTAGACTTCGTCTTCGGTATTGTATACACGTTAGCTTTGCCTGTATTCACATTCCGTACCAAGTCTGTTTGATGTTCTCGACACCCGGTGACACCTTGGTACTTACAATTGATGTGTCGGAGCAGAATGTGCTTCGCTCATGTGTGGAACACCGACTTAGTAACAAAGACAATCTCTGGTGCTCCATCTTATCATATCGCAACCCACTTTACAATCAGTTAGTCTGTAATTTACATTGAGCTTTTACCAGTAAATATCAACTTGAAGTTAGGGTACGATCTGAGTTTGTTTTGTGGTTGAAGTTGATTACTCTCTGTACAACGAAATATTATCGACATTTTCCAAAATATCGATGTCGATGAACAGTCAAATTGAATATAATGAACGATAAAGTTGATCACGGACGGACTGATAGCCGTCTGTACCTCAAAACTGTATCGGAGTGCTCGTATGAAGTATGCGTACGGCATAGTACGAACATAAATTTCCGATGATGACCATTCTTGACTTAAAATGGTTTTGGTTATTTTTGCTGACTGTTATCGTGGGGTATAATACCCTTGATTTCTCGCTGAATCTTCTCTGCTTAATGGACATACGGTCTCATAAATTTGACGTGCGACAACAGTGCGCACAATCAATCAAAATTCAGCAGGAGAATACTGGATATTTTTAACATCGTTTCTCACGAAACATGCAGAGCTCCGTTAGAAAAAACCGAACGATATGGCAAAGTGAGCTAAAGTGCGGTACGAGTGCGGTTTTAAATATGAGTGCGTGGTCGATCTGTGTGTCTGAAAATATTATGCCAATCGGTCATATTGAATATTTGGTTCGGAATCTTCCCGCACTTGCTATGAACTTCGAAATTGTTGTTTTGGACTCGCTCTGTTTTTGATGCAGGATTCTTCACAACTTTAACAATAAATTAATAGTTCATCAGTAGTATTTCAGTCCATAAAATCGAGCTTTACGCATCATCACATCATCCTTAACTTTTGTACTAGTTGAAGTTCAAAAGAGGTGCGTTTTACAACATGCACTCGGAGATGATAGTGTTTAGAACGATACTCTGCTTTAGCCATGGTAGCGAAGCTTGCGATGTTCTGTGAATTTGGCAGTTATTTTCTGATGTATGATGTTTGTGTAACAATATCATTGCATCACTTACGTGATTTGCACTTATTATTCTATTACTAGTGTATACAACTCGTAAAAAATGACAGAATATAATGTTTTCTTTAGATAAATCTTCCAGATGGGGATGACAAACCAATATATTCATCCTAATAGTATATGCGGGTAGGAAAACCAGAAGAACTTTTGGAAGCCTTTACTGTTGGTGCAGGTGGGGTAGCGAACGATTGAACGCTGTGCCTGAAGGGCCGTCAGCTTATAAAGCCTCTGAGGCGCACGGGGTAGGAGGTGTTAGAAGTACGTTGCGTACGTTGCGCACACATATACCTCCCCACCGACGAATGAAAGTTAGCAAACAATCATGAATGAGATAAAAAACTAAAAAAACAATATCAAAGTTTAACTAATACAACCAGAACAAAAAAAATACCTTGGTGCCGTGTCTCAAGCGGTGAAGCACTCAAAATTATTGACTTGAAAATATTTTAGCACAATTACAGATTAAAAATCTTCCAATTTGCTTTAATAGCAATAAAACGCAATTCCAAAATGTGTAAAAATAGTAAAACGTAAGCAAGCAAGAAGAATCAAAACTGCGAAGCTGGTTAACAATATAATGCCTGTTCTTCAACATTCTAAAAAAGTAAAAAAAACGAGTCGTTACAAGATATCGAGAAATTCATCGAACGTACATAGAAAAACAGCAACGCTCGGTTCAGGAAGAAAGAACACGCCGTGTGGCCAAAATACTACAATCGCAAAATTAGAGATAAAATATAATCACGACCTGCCGTAACAATATAAATCGTAAACCGTAATCAAATCCTGTAAATCGTAACCAAATAAATGATTAAAGTGCTAAACAATTTAAACAACAATCGAGGACATTAATAATGTAGTACCCGTGGAACATAGTAGCCGATGCTACCGAGAACCATTACCAAATACCATGAACACCGTTACTCAAAACTTTGTAGATACACTCTAGACCTTTGTACGCGCATAATCAAAAACTTAAATTACAAAATAACTCATAAATTTAACAAACATAGTGAAGCGTCAGCGATAAACCTGAATATAATCCTGGTTACTAGACAACCAAGTGAAGCGTGCGTGATTCTGGTTAAACCAGGAAAACATCCATAAATCGCAGTCCTTGGCCAGGCAATTAATGAAATTTTCATTGTAAAAAAAACAAAACCAAAACTCTTACCATGTAGGTAATGATTAATGATGTCGTCGTCTTATTTAAATTTATAAATGAATTATTAATTTAATGAGTTGTATATTTTTAGGAACTCCCGATGATTTATCGAAGGGAAAAGGGATAACAATTCCGTAGAGTTAATAGATTGTATTAGAGATTATTTTGACAAAATCGAGAACAAGTTAGATCGAATATTCAAACATTTTAGTAAAACAATTGACTGAACAATTTCACAGCGCCACTCAGCCTGAAACCTATGATGTTGAGTTTCTGTCCGACGTGTAAAGTGTAAGTCAATGCAAAACCCTACTAGAACGACGAAGAAAATATTGTAGTGTTGTGTACGTGTATCGTTCTCCTAAGAGTATTTGTATTTAAGTGAGCCGTTGTAAAAAATTAATAGAAGAAAGCTACGAGCCAAAGGAGAAATAGAAGGACAATGGTTAAAATCCTGCAAATCGTAACCAATGCCGGAGTGCCGTGGGACTCGTTTAACCCGTAAAATTAATAGAATATGATTATATGAAACATCGAAAAGCGAGTTAAGCTCAACAAGAACAGAAGGAGATGCTACTGATCGATTTCAATAAATGAATAATTTAGCGTCGTTATCCTTCTCTTGCACGAAGGTGATTTACCCCTAATTTAGTTTGAACTGACTGCGCGCGGAGCTTAATTAACTGTCGTCAAGTTGTTCATTGCTCGCGGAGCTTTAACTGCCGTCAAGGTCGCCTATGTTACTGACAACCAAGTTGCTCGGGCGCCAGGCCGTCTGAGCAAGACGTTGCGCACACATAAGTACCCACGATTTAAAATGTCCTTGTACTGGTTCATGGGTGAAACTCGTATCACATTAAGCATCCTTCAAGAGCATGAAAGAGAGACAAACCAACCAACCAAGACGGAACACCCAATTTAATGTGTTCAATGAGATTCCCATTGCAATAACATAGGATAAAATGCGTACAAAAAATATGCATAAATTTGTTTTTTAATCTATGTATTCAAGGAGACACCTGGCATTTTATCATATAGTGTAGATAGATATCGCCCAGTTAGCGCTCTCTTGATTTTTAACCCTATGTATCTTTAGTAAAGAAGCGAATAGAAGTGGTAATAACTCACAATATAGAACAGTTGATCTCCTGTATTGTTCATTTCTCCAGAATGATATTACAAATTAAAAACTGAAATGACCGTGAGCATAAACCTTTTTTTCTTCTCAAATCCTTTTATCGCTCCCCAGAAAATTGTGAGAATCAGGTTAGCCCATTAAAATTTTTCATCATGTTTTTAGATAAGCGACAAACCATACAGTGACAACAACAGTTAAAAAGAATCTAGGTAATTTGAGGATAAACTCTATTTTTTCAGAAAACTGATAACAAAAATTATTCCACCCAATTTAAATCTTCTTAAAACCAGAAATTAAGTTTTCAAATAACGCAGGGAACTTTGTTTTTAATTAACATTTGAGGCAATAAAAAATATGGAAGTTTCGCTAAGAAACAGACTCAATTTTACAGTATACATGAAAATGAAATTATGAAATGACCTCCCTACGGTTATCAAAAGCCGCTTGCATGGTTATCAATAGCCGTACCCATTGCTTGCAGTACTGTCGCTAAGCTTCAAACCCTATCGCGTTTACAATGCTTTGTGGATCACAAATTTCAGTGAATGCACTAGTTTCCACAGCCACCGTCAACCAGGCGCAGATGAGATGAAACAGACTTAGTTTCTGTTATAACGCATTTATTACTACCATCTACCCGGCGTAGGTAAGACAACTAATAGTTGATAATCGTAGCTGTTTACACGGCCACCATCTACCCGGCGCAGATGATGTAAAACAGACTCAGTTGCCTGCTTCCACGGCCACCATCTTGAGCACCCAGGCCCACTGGCTGCTGACTGCTGACATCGGGGGGAACGAAATCTCCAGACCATTTGCGCCTTCCTGGATCTGTAGAACAGAACCAATGTCATGACGATGAAGGATTAAGCAAATTTCATTCACAGGTAAGTGGAGACTTTTTATGAAAGAGGAACAGCATAGCTTCTCAACTTAAGAAGCCCGTCTAAATAATTTTAAGTGGATGCTGCGTACCGTAAGGAAAATGTTTACATCAGTGAGCATTTACTCCTGTAACTAGTAATATATATATATTTGCGAGTGATTAAAAATAACAGCCTTCCTCGAACCAACGTTGTTCAAATACTCTCAAGAAATTTGACTCTATGGATAAAAATAATCACGGCTCCGATTCTCAACTTCCTGAAAATTACCCTTATCAAAGATAAAAACACAGCATTTTTTGGTGGACCCACCGTACGCTTCATCTATTATACTTCTTGCAATGGAATCCAGAGCTCTGAAATGAACCACTATTCTCAAGCTAATTTTCAGCTTCATTCACTCCATATTCGTTCACAAAATATTCAAGTTAGAAAAAACAAAGGAAATTGAGATACTTAGGACCGGACAATTGATACATTTAAATTTAAAAAATCGAAGGAAAAGAATTTTTAGCAGTAACCATTTTCACCTATTTATTGAAATCAATTTATGGACGTAAATACCCTTATGGCACTGTTTTTAAATAATTCTATAATATTCAGTGCTACCTAATATTTTCAAAGAAAGTGATAAAGTCAATAGCGTTAAAACTATCTGTAATAATTCGAATTTAGTTGTATTCAATTTACAAAACGTCCTATCTGCGTCTGATAGATATTGCCAGTTCAGAAGATAGTAAATTTTGGTAAGCCCATTATCATTAGCATGTATTTTAGAATTATTGCAAATTTTTAAGTCATAAAAAACGATTTACTAAGCAAGAAATTGTCCAATAATTTGAAATGTAAAGCTTTGTTTTCCGGCTCTGAGGAGATTCTCCTTCAAAATTGCCTTACCGAAGCTTTATGTTGTTGGATCGTCGTCCTTACAGGGTTGGATTGTTTAAAAGTTTTATATTTCTTAGGCTTTTTTTTCGAGCGATGTATCATTCATTAGTATCTTGATCTCCCACTTTATTGCAATACCTTTTCAAAATAGATCGCTCATTGGCTATGGAAAAGTTGCGTTCCAATAATATTGTTCGATATCATTATCAATATCGGAGTTAGGTTTGAAAATGCTCTGCTCATCGTCGTCACGCAAAAACAAAAATATTTCCAGACACCGAAGAAAGTTAAGTCAAATTAATCTAACCTATTACATTTTTCTTTTGATATTCCCAAACTGCACTTCGCTTCAATAGTTATAAACAATATTCTCGTTTACTCTTTATTTTCCCGATGATCCTTCGAAATTGTTGGGGGCGGAAAGACATTCATTGAGCTCTCAATTATTAATTTACATTCACTTTTTTGTAAACGTTGGTGCATTTCCATCCGGAAAAGTTCCATGTGTAAATGTACAAGCCCAAACCTCAAAATAAATAAAAATTCGGTAAATAAATTAAAAAGTGTTTGCCGTTATCTGAATGAAAAATTAGTATCATTGGCAAAATAATATTTTAATGATACTAATCATTTTCCATAAAATAAGATCAGGAATGTGAGGAAGTAGCCAATTTTCTAACACAATCCAACCAAGTTAAATGCGCTCATCCTTTTAAAGGAACAACAAATTTAAACTCAGGAAAATATCTCTAGACGATTTTATGTAAAGAATGAACATTAATTGATAAACACTATAATCTTATAAGCTAATGTCATACTTTTATATGTATTTATTCCAAAACTGCTATCCCTCGTCTTTCACCTGCAATTGTTCCTGAGCGCTGTCGCCGAGCATGGTGACGGCCGAGGTGCTGGTGCTCTTCACAGACCCGAGGGTGAGCAGGTCGTCTTCAGGCCAGTTCAGCACAATGCCGTACACCGTCGCTCCCGAGCTCGTGAACCTGCGTGATAACAAGCATTTGGTGCGACGAAATTAACAGAACTGGTTTCGTTGAGAAAATTTCCCTCTAAGATCTTGTAAAGAGACATGTCGATAATTCATATATATGTGGAAACGAGAGGTAGTTATTCTGACAAATAATAATACGCTGTACGGAAAAAGTTAGTAAAATTTTAATTTAATAGGGGAATTCCACTAAATATTAGTTCGATGCAAAAGTTTAAACCGTTTGAGTGCAACCACTCGAAATAACTACCAAGAACACATGTGCGCCAGCTTTAAATCAACTTAGCGTAAAATGGCTAATTTTTATGGGGACGTAGGGTTTATCCTGAAGTCAAAATTTGCTTCACGGTGAAGTTAGGAAAAATTTAATTATCAGCGCTTACTACGAAGTCGTTCAGAAAGATCTAGGATGGTAGGGATCGAAACAATTGAAGAGGCTTACAGAAGCATGTTCAAAAAGATGTGGAAAAATGGTTATTGTTTTGGGCTAGCAAAATACGAAGGACAAAACTTAATTCCTAAAGTTGCCTTTTAAACCGTGAAAAGACACAAAGAAAAAGCGCTGCACAAAAACCCAGTGAATGAAGGACGTTGCAGTTCGGTAGATATGGCAGTAAATAACCAACCACAATTACAAGAATAAAACGCAGACTAAATAGGGCCTAGCTGTGTGTTGATGCAGGTATGAAACAACAGGGATTCTTAATACTAAATGATCCTTACGAGTGCCATGCAGACCTGAGGCACTTAACCTAACGTTTAAACGATAAACATCACAAATCAAGAACAACACATAGGGTAGACATTTTCAATGGCTAATCATGAGGTTTGACCTCGATTGGTTTGTTTTTTAACTTTGTATCGCATTTTTTTATGTATTAAAGCAAAGTTATAAAAATTATGTACAGCACTACAGGAATTGGTTCTCAAATTAATAAAATCAATTTACACAGATCAGGTAGCTGTAGGATTTTCTCACAGAGTAGAGAAGTATACAAATATCAAAACAAGGTAATTTAGAGCCCAATCTTGATGAGAATTCATTTATTTTTACTTGAATGTTCTAAAATTTATAATCCCTAATTTGTCATTTTGAAACTAAAACCACTTCGATTTTAGAGCAAATCACTATTACATATACACTACACGCATGATGCATCTAATTTAAAGAAAAATTTCAAATATTCAACAAAAAACTAAAGCAACTAAATACAATTAAAAATGATACGATTTCTAAAAAATACAAACGGCTTAAATGCCATCGTCTTGCAGACACATTTTAGTTGTACGTTCGTTTGAGGAATTTGCTTATAAGTATTTATTTCTGTTTTGTTCATCAGTAAGAAATGTTCCAAGCTCTGTTGAAATTCATAAGCTCATATTTGGAGAACAAGTTTCGCGTGTGGTCAAATAAAATGACACTGCGTAGGTTTATAGCCAAGAGAAGAGATTAAATCTTTTAGGAGAAATGCGTGTGTAAACTTGCTGTGGATATTCAGTGTCACCAAAAAAGGAATAAAATTTATTAAGAGTCCACTCAAGGGACGGAATCAAGATTTCCTTAATGCGATGGAAAGATAAAGCGATGCTGCACTATTCAATTACTAAGCCAAAGCGTTGTACATTCTATTGTAGTGCCTGAATGTCCTGTAGCGCAAAAAAAATACAAAAATAAAACTGAAATCTCACAACGGTGAACAGAAGTAGAATTGCCACAATAATCATTGTTGCGTAATTCACTGTTCAGAGTATGAAAAATGAGTACGATGAACCATTTCCGTGTTCGTGCTGATTATAGTGAGGATAGTTAGAGGACTGAGGTTATAGGACTTGAATATTTATATGATGTTTATACCGAGGATTTAGAAACTGAGAATGTAAAACTTAGACATAAATATAATGTTCATAATGATGAAGCGGAGACTTACTTTGTAATACTCAGAAATTCATTCCAAGTTCACAATATATCTGTAATGAGGATTTGGAGACATGTCGTAGCTCTAAAAATTATCTGTTTCCTGTGTCTCCTTCGACAGAAAAGAACGAATTCAACTTACTAGATGAATTCAATTAATTTTTTTTGGGTTATGCACTTTATAAATATTTGGCGTCTTTTCTCTTGTTTTCTTCGATATTTCAGGAGATATAGGTTTCTCATATCCGATGATAAATATTCGAAATACAAGTTATGTGATTTCATAACGTCACATGCAACGATGCTAATATTTCGATTACTTTAATTTGAGTTGAACTATCACTGTACAAGCATGAACAATGCTCAGATTCAAAATTACTTTTAAATGGAAAAGTAAAGAATGAATCAAGAGACGGTTGGAATGCTTTCTTTCACTCACCAATAACTGAAGTTATTCTCTGATTGTGTAAATATGTACAATGATGGCTCAATTGCACGGGAGCAGATGACCCGACGCTCCAGCCACACATGCAGAACAAATCGTTCAACTGAATGAATAACCTCAATAAAGAAGTTGAGAGTTAGCTCACCAGACCCCCAAACGCGAGAGAGCGTTCAGTAGCACCAGCCGTATAGCTGACCTCAATAAAGAAGATGAGAGTGAGCTCACCAGACGCCGGGCGTGAAGGTGTCATTCTGCACGCTCCAGCTGTATAGCTGACCTCGATAAAGAAGATGAGAGTGAGCTCACCAGACGCCGGGCGTGAAGGTGTCATTCTGCACGCTCCAGCTGTATAGCTGACCTCGATAAAGAAGATGAGAGTTAGCTCACCAGACGCCAGGCGTGAAGGTGTCATTCTGTACGCTCCAGGGGGTGGAGGCGTAGATGGCCTCGCCGTTGATGGAGAGCCACTCCCCCATCTGCCTCAGGCGCTCCTCCATCAGGGCAGGGATCATGCCGTCGTGCGTGGGGCCAACATTCACTAACAGGTTCCCTAGCACCAAAATTATTATTTATTATATTATTGTATCATACCAGCAGAATTATTATTTTGCATTTGACCCAGAGACAAGTTTTTGTGGCAGATACAACATGCCATAATTAAGAGGACCGCCAGAATTGTCAATTTTGGGTCATCATATTATGACATTTTTTCTTGCATTAGAGCATAATCGTTTCAAGTGAGTATAATACTCACTGGAAGCCAATCAGATACATCTCCTCGTTCTCACGGTTAGAGGAGTGTGTCAAGGAGCAATGTCTTAAATGTTTCTACCCCTTTTCATTGATTAAATATAAAATTTGTGCGTAGCGCTTAGGAAGCCAGAAGTTGAATGGAGGAAGTTTTCGGAGAGTTCAGGGTTGAAAAAGATTCATTATTAACCGCTGAAATTCAAAGGTAGTTCAAATAGAGTCGCAATTCATCAAAATCTTCAACGTTTCTCATTCATTTCTAAGCACTTGCAAACTTTCATACATGAAATGATGTGTGGGCTAAACATTAACACAGTGCTTATGAAATTACTGTATGTTTAACGGCAAAACAAGTGAAAAAACAACACGTGGACTGAAATAGAAGTCCCACTTTCAGTGATTTTGTATTGACTTTTCTTGCATATGCACTCTAAATACGCCTTAATCGTTAAGAACAAAAGCATACTCCCTCAAATATTCTGTCATGTACATGTAGAAAACTGAGGCAAATCAAATTAGTTTGCCCTATTTAAAAATTCGTATTTTTGAGCGTGTACATCCAAATTTCAGTTCCAGATTGTTTGACAATCAACAATCACCATGTTTACTTATATTTCAATAATATTTTTCGATACCTGATAATTTGCTACTACATTTTTCTCCTCCACAGCTATGTCACCAAATTTCACAAAAAAGCAGCTTGCCTCCACAACTGATGGTCATAGCCATAGTGATGAGGAGTTGTTCAATGGTGAGGTAGTCGGACGAGGGAGCATTGCGGCGGTAGCCCCAAGACTTTTTATCTAACGTCATGGCGTTTTCCCATTTGTGAGACTGGAGAGTTCCTGTCGAGAAAATCAAAGGATAGATCAATCGGGACACAGTTCGAAATCGCGGTGATTTCCTAGATATAGTGCTGGATAGTTCAAATTGAAAACAAGCAAAGGGCGGAACAGTGAGGTTTCAACTCTCCATGCAGTGAGCTCCAACATGTATTAATTATACCAGGAAAGCTGCAAGTTTTTCTGTAACAATGTAGTTATCACTACAAATACTCTTAATTGCCATTGCTGAGAAGATATTGGTGTAGTAATTGATTATAAATAACTAACAGTACTTCAATCTCCATATATCGCAGGAGTCTGAGCATGGCAACGCTGGTGCATGAGACTGCACACACAATTCACATCCCTCACATGAAAATATGTGTTTTAATGGTAGAAATCCCAAATTAAAATTGAATCGAAGACAATGTCCCTAAGCTCCATCGACTTTTGTGGATTGTCATCAGGGAATTCTAGCTAAGATAATACCATGAAAGAATTGCCTCACACAATCAGGTAAAAATGAAAGGTGGATGAAAAGACATAAGGAAAACGTTCGCATAGCTTCATCATGTTTGCCTCACCTCGTAGTCGGAGCAGCATAACCTACCTCACCATTCATCTAATGCAAAAATAATTAGGTGTCCCCTTCCATGAGGGTACTAAAATTTGTCTCAAAACTATTTAGGCCTTTACAAAATGCGACATACTAGGGGTAATTTCATTGGCAAAGAGAACTGATATTTTACTTAGAAAATTGTACTGTGTCTATTTGTTACCAACTTAAGTAATTGACCTGGGTTGTAACGGTCGCTGCAGGTATAGTAGGAACCGTGATGGCAAGAAATTCCTGATCCCCATCTGTCGTTGACGACAACTGTGTCTTTGACAGGAGAGTCGTTGAAAAGCCACGATAGAAATTCGGTAGAATTCCAGTACCAATCATTCGCTTCCCAATCTCCGTCCGACCAGACCAAATCAGGCTCGTACGTGTTCACCTTAAAAATTTTAATCAGAAACTTACAAAGAAAAAAATACTAATCAAAGGGTTTACTTTAGCTCAGCGGCTGATATCGCCGCCGAACAACTTCGTAACAAGGTCCTCGACTGACGTAAAAAGCAGATGTGAGATGTTCGGCCCAAAGAGATATTCGGCCAATCTCTATCACCGCACTCTGACATCAAAAACTTTGACTTCGTTCAGGGTAATCTAAAAAATAGAAAATTTTTACCATCTCAGTCATTCCTTTGTAATTTCATTGTTGAGATTAATCATGCCTTGAAAAAGAAAGTACGAAAATGTAAGTGAAGTAATTTTTCAGCCAAAATATGGAGTTTTGGAACGGCAAAATTCCTAAACAAACGATTACAAACGTATTGGAAACTTACTTGGACCGTGAAAACGACAATCAGTGTTGGATCATACAGTATAATAATTTTTTATAAATCAAAGACAAAAATATATGTGATACTATGAAATACAGGGTAGGGAATTCACACTGCAGATATTGAAAACTTTTTTCAAGTATCGCAAATGAAACAATACCAAGAAAATTTGTCCAATGTGGTAAGATTATATATTACCACTTTGTTAGATTTACCACATTGTTATACATGTTCGATGTTCGATAGCCTATGTTGCTTAATAACATGCACGTGTGCGTAATTAGTATTTTTCAAATAATGTGAAAAAATATTCGTTCTAATTCCTGTGAAACTGTCGAATTCAGGCACAAAAAAAAAGACTTTCATAAGTAATTCTCACCAGCTCCACAAGTTCGGGCATCGTTTTCGTTTCGACAAACTTGTTAGTTCGGTAGCTGTTGTTCTTGTCCTCCAAGTAAAGAGGGTTGAACCACTCGAAGAGGGAGTGGTACAGACCGATGTGGATGTGTGGCTGGGTCTGACGGATGGCGGTTGCTAGCTCTCCTGAAATAATTGAAAGACTGGGTTGATAACTTGGATCTAGGACTTCACAGCCGATGATGAGAAGCTTATACCTAGGAATTGTAGCAGAAGCATGCATTAACTTCTAGTAAAACACAAACTCAGTGAGGCAGCTGGATTATTTCACACTGCCAGCTTGTTCTTAGCACTTGAAGAAAATGGCCCATTCTCAGTACACTCAGAATAATTTGAAACGCAACCTATCTGTTGATTCTTATGCCCCTGAAAGAAATTTTCCCAAAAAACGCTTCTATGTCCGCTACATCAATAGTCATGTATCAATTGACTAGAAAAAAGATCGATGCTATTTGCGTGAATTTTCAATCGCCAGGGAAAAATTCAAAAACAAATTATTTCACATCTACGTAAATTTGACCTTTCTGGTGCATTTGATCCAGACACAAGTTCTTAACAGACTCATAATAAGCCTACAAATAAAAAACGGTATGAGACAATTTACTAAAATATTGAATTTCTAGTCGACATGCCTCTCGGATAGCTTTCCTTTTAGCGTCTCCTACTAGCATTTTCCCAAAGCATTCCCTAACAGAATGATTTTTATCTACCAAATTCTTAAACTTCATGTGAATAAAAAGTTACTGATTACTAAAGTGCGATTTTATTTCGCCACTGTTGCCTAATGTATCAATTTTTTCTTTAAAAACTTATGATATACGAAAACAAAACTGCTTTAATCATACGGTAAGTTTCAAGTCAAATGACTCTCTAGTCATTCTATTTTAAATTGTATCAAGTTCAAGAAACAATTTTTGGTATTGATAAATTCTGTTAACCAAAGGGATTAATAATCACCATTACAACAACCTTCGTTTCATAACGAAGGCTATCACCAATAACTCACCGACCAAGTCACGCTTCGGTCCAACATCCATGGAATTCCAATTCCAAGAGACCTTCGACGGCCAGTTGGTGAAGCCTTCGTGGTGTTTGGTAATCAAAACCACGTAGTTCGCACCCGATGCGTTGAAAATCGATGCCCAGTCGTCTGGATTATAGAACTCGGCAGTGAACATCGGGCCGAAGTCTTGGTAGGTGAAGTCAGGACGGTAGTTGTCGTTCATGAACTCTACGTACGACGAATCTCCTCCGGCTGAAAACGAAATTAGATCCCGAGCTCTTTCCGACATTTACTCATGGTATTCCCTCATTAACTTTATCGATTTTCAGTTTTTTTTAAATAAGCATTTCACGTTTGATTTGATACAGTTTTAGGGACACGTTCAGCCATATGAACCACGAACTGAACAGTGGGATAAAATCAATGCAGGAGTTCAAATGAAACCCTTGCCTACAATTGTTTTCGTACACGTATGGCTTACTGAAGAAGCTTTTCTTATAAGAAGCTCATTTATGAAGTCTTTTCATACGCTCTTATTCGGGAGATTTATCTTTCGTCCAATAGACTCTTGAGCAATTACATTGTAACACACAGCGTTGAACGCCCTAAAGAAAAAAGTGTTAAAATATCAAGCACGTCGTTCAGTCCCATATAACAAGTGACAATCCCCAAATTTAAAAGGTGTTGATTCATTGCTAACGGTTTTTCAATTTCAATCTCCAGTCAGTTTTTGTTTATGTTACTATAAAAGATTCATAAGATAAGATAATACACGTGTACTCATAATCATAATGGAAGATCTATTTTTAATTGGTTCTTGTTTCGATTGGTTCACCGCAGCGACATTGATACAAGGTAACAAAAAGAATTAACATTCATAAAACTTGGGGTAATAATTTATATCACCTTGATTCTAATTCAATCTCATACCTATAGTGTGAACTAGTAATTTCTGCGGCCAGCAAGCTAACTATAAGATCTCATGAACGAAACCACGAAAACCACTTCTTTCATGATGATTTCGTTTCCTTTCATACGGCACATCTTGTACTTCTTGGGTACGGAAGCGTCTCACCCCAGGACGACCAGAACCACTCGGAGCCGAAGGAAGGCACTGAGAACAGCCCCCAGCTAATGAAAATGCCGATTTTGGCCTCATCGTACCATGCGGGTAGAGGCCTCGCGTCCAGCGACTCCCAGGTGGCGTTGTACCTCGTCTGCGCAGCGCCTGCACCACAAAAACAGTTCCTGTAAATGTGAACTAGGAGTGGTGGGTCGTAAGTAAGTTAAGTTATGCAAATTGCTGACTCTCCTCTGACTATGTTCATAACGCGCATAAAGTCACAAAGGTTGGAGTGGTGGGTGGGGACCTGGCGTTGATGAGTGCAGGAGTTATGGTTTTTTTAATTAACACATGTTATTGTAAATTTCTTACTCACTTCGATAAAATTCCACAAAGTGTTTTATTTTTGGTTGCTCCAAACCATTTCATGGTCTAATTCCTCAAACTGAAATTTGATATTCCTCATATGAGATACTAATTACCTCTTAATGAAAATCAGGTACCTTCAAATAAATTTCATTAACCTTGAAGTGCGAATCACTCATGTCCAATTGAAATTCATCCAAATGAAAATTGAGTTCCTCTTAATTGGAATAAAAATTCCTCAAAACAAAAATTACTTTCCGTAAATTAAAAGTCGAGTTCCCTACTGTAGAAATCGAGTTTCTCAAAGTAAAAATCCAGCCCTTCAAATTGAATGTCAAGTCCTTCAAGTCCTCCAGAACGCTCATTTGTGAAATTGCTTGCGATCCTTGTAATAGATTTGAAGGATATCCACCAAGATGTGCTCCACATTTGTACTATTACCTTTGCCTACTGTAATTTATTCGCGCACCAACTTTCATGAGATGCTTCAACGTCTCAATTTTAATTCTTAAATTGAAACTAATAATATTAACGATGAGTTATCAAACATGGGGGAACAGTTCATAGAGATGTATTTCACATTCTAAATTCATACATTCATTGATTTCATTTTCTTCTTCACGAAATAAACCCTTTCTTTCAATAAACCTTTCTTTTTATGGTAATCTAATTCCAATTTTCGTTTCTACTATAATAAAAAGTGAGACGTTGGCGAAACAGCATTTCGGAAACTGTTAAAAAAATTCGTACCTCAAACAAGTATTTTCTCGTTTAATGAAGTATCGCTGAGCCAGAGGACAGACACTTCAATATCTTCATGGCGCTGCAAGTTGAAGTCAGTTGTTTGGCACCAGCTCGGCTCCCAAATTAGCAATGACAACATCGTAACAGAAACCTATTGGAATCGTTTATTGATCACTAGATTATTACAATCGCGCGCGTTTCAGAAACTTTTAAATTTAAAAGAGGTATTGAGTAATTGCAGTGCAAGCTCAATAAGTAAAAGAGTTTCCCTTTTAACCGTTTCTACTCACTGCCCAGTGCCTGAGATCACCAGAGGAGCTTGTACGTACAGGGTGCGACTGACAATCTGGCATTTTCGAAAAGTCTGTGGTAGCTAAAAGTGCAGGATTGACTGTCGCACCCTGAATAATAGAGCGCAAATATCTCGAGCAGCTTTTATCGAGCCAGGGACTTTTTGTTCGGAGTGTGACTATTAACCTCTCACGCAAGGAAAAAGATTAACGCCGAGACAATATTTAATGGAATAGTCTGAAAATCCTACGACACAATTCCAGTGAAACACCTATACGTGGGATACTTATAACTCTTGGGTTGTCCACTACTTTATCTGCGATGTGATACTTTTACTTTAATTATTTCATCAAATGCCGATTCAAGAGGTCTTAACACTAAATTTTTTTAATTCATTTTAACATCATTTCATGGTTTCATTTCATCGACATTACCATCATTAAAATCACCTTACTCACCATAAGTACAAACACCATACTCACCATAAGCAACTGCCAGCACAAACGTGAACAACCGAGTTGACCATTTGAATTCAAGCATTTTCTGAGCGAAAAGAAGAAAAAACTTTTTGGTTTTCTTATGTAAATGAGTTTACATCATCCATATAACAATTTTTACATAGACTTCGGATCGTCTATAGATTGGAAACGAGAGAACAAATACAACGTGTCACGCTTTTGAAGTTGCGTACTGCGCAAAGTATTTAAGCATGTGTAAACATTTTTCCACACAGATGCAAGCTTAGTATTTAAAAAGTTCAAGACATTCCGTTACTTACAATGTTTCAATCAGGTCATAAACATCTTTTCTGCTGTCGTTAATGACTTTGTTCTACATGACCTCACCTTCCTCGATAAACCTGCGATGTAGACTGAAGTTCTTGAAGGTAGTGATACCGTGTGTACGAGCAATAATAGATGTATCAGAGTTAGTTACACTCGACTCGTATATTGCACGGCAGCATAAAAACGAGAACACTCGTAAGTGCATCATCTTATCACACCGCAATCCACTTCACAAACACTTAACTGAAATCAACATCCAATCACCTCTAGATGGAGAACAATTCAAGCGCTATGCAGCTAGAATTTGATGGCTGATATTGCTCCAAAGTATTGAAGGATGAGAACGTATAAATAAACATGATCTGTCGTACCACCACCTTAAGGGTAGAGGTAGAAAGTTCCTATCTATCATTTTAAAATTACTGCTCAAATTATAACTCTCAGTAAAATTTGTCGTTATATGGCCAAAGAAATAAAACAATTCTAACGGTAAGTCTGAATATCCTCAAATGTTGTTTGAACAGTGAATTACGCGTACATTACATGAAATCAGTATTGTTAAAATTTTGATCTTATTTCACTACCTGCAGTTTACGGACTGCTATATATCATCACTTACAGTAAAACGTTTTAATAAGCGCCCACCTCTTGGACTGCAAAGAGCAACGGATTGATAGACTGCGTCTTCGAAATCCTCCCTTGTCATGAAACAATGAAAGTTAATTAATAGAAGACACACATTTTTCGAACGACACACATACAATCGCCGCGACGCATTTAGTTTCAACCAACGGTATTTTATATTAAAATTCAACTTTTGTCACCCTCCACTGATTGCGTTTACGAATTGAAAATAAAAATTATGAATTTATTAATGCAAATAACAAATTTATAACGAAAATAACAAATTTAATAATAAAAAGTATGCTATAAGTGTTATTTTATACAAATCTTAACATAACACTGCAATTGATCACTTCTTGACATCAAGCACTCGGTGTTATTAAATCGCATTTCCATTTTCTTTCTCGTCTAAACAATACTAAACTCGCTTGTCTTTCCCCACCGACCTCACAGTGGGCGAACAATGAATCTTCCAAACCAGGGCTAGAGGACTGATCGTTTTTCGGGGGAAACTTCTCACAAAAATGCCATTATTAAATTTTGGTCTGAAAACCGACCACCTGGCAATGGTGTGCCATGTTTTTTCCAACGATACTTCTCGCAACTTCTCCGTCCACTGAAACGTTACTAAACTTTTCCTCCTAACAGCGAATGCCCTGTGACAGCAAAGGCGGCGTTCACACCAGAGTGATAAGATACAAGTCTGTAGGTCGTAAGCGATAGGCGATAACTGTTTTGTGAGATATGAAGAGCTCAGATCCATGAAAAACATGGAGAGACGACAGAACTGGTTCACACCGGTACGATGGCGACATCTGTCGAAAGATACGTGTATCAAGAGACAAAGCGAGCGTGTCTCCACAGACTGTGGTGTCTCTTCCTTTAAGTTCAGTGTCGTACGATATTGGCTAGAGAAAGGATGTCAAACGTTAAGGGTGAGAATATTGGTTTTGTGATTTCTTTTATCCAGGAGGTTGAATCACGTCAGTGCTTATGGAATTATTCATTAAAATCCTATAACAAATGTGACGAAACCAGTTTGGCGTGGAAGGAGATCGCTGAGAAGCTCAAGGACACAGGTAAATAATCTTATGGAATGCAATTTTCTTTTTTATTATTCATATTTTATTTCAATTTTGTAATCATAGTTAGTACTATCGTTTACATATGGATTACCAATGTACAAAAACATTTTCATGTTGCATTAGGCAGTCCTGCATATCTCCATTTTATTGGTATTGCCCCTCGTGGTTGCAAAAAGTAATTATGTATTTTGTCACGTATGCGAACAGCTTGTGATGTTGAATTATTTATATATTAATATGCTTAACACATTTCCTGCGAAGTGATCCACCGGTGGTCACTTAGGTGATTTTAATAGTGCTGCTGACCCACCTGCAGTCACTAACTCATTTTTTATAAATACTTAATGAAAGCTAAATAAAGGCCCGATCCAGTTTGCTATTTTCAAAGTTGCTATTTCAAAGTTGATTACCACAATTGACTTTAAATTTGAATGGAATTTTGAACTTCAATTTAACCCGTCTCAGTTAACGTGTTAAAACTGAGTTTGTGTGTAACGCTCTCATCCGAGTTTGCAGTCATCATGGATACCGAATTCCGGAGTGTGACATAAAAAGATCGCCTTTACACGCAGTGATACGTTTGACATTTTGTCAGGATAGGTAGGATAGGTTAAATTAGGTTAGGTTAGGATATTTATTATTTTGTATTATTATTATTTCCTTTGTATATTTTCTTATTTTTTTCCGTTTTTTTATATCTTTATTTTTATCTCTATTTTTTTCTTTTATTTATTTTGTATTGCTTGTATTTTTTTAATTCTTTTTAAATTTTTTTGTTTGTTTCTTTTCTATTGTTTTTTAAGTTTTTTACATTTTCTATAGCTTCAATTTTCTTATATTTTTCCATTTTTTCAATTTCATTTTTTTTTTAATTTTTCGAGTTTCTTCTTTTGTTCCTTCTACTTTTTTTTCATTTTTTCATTTTATATTTTTCATTTATTCTATTTTCTTTTACTTTTCCAATTCTTATATTTTCTATTTGTTTAATTTTTTTTCAATGGCTGTATTTTTATTTTTATTTATTTAATTTTTCATTTATTTTTTTGTGTTTTGAAATTTATTTATTTTTCATGTTTTAAATCTTTGTTTTTATTTTTCTATTTTTGTCATTTCTGTATCTTTTTCATTTTTTTGTTTTTATTATTTTTTATCCATGTATTAATACTTTTATAACTAAGTACTTGTGTAACGCTCTCATCCGAGCTTGCGGTATCATCGATACCGAATACCTGAGTGTTACATAAAAAGATCGCCTTTACATGCATTGATACGTTTGACATTTTGGCAGGTTAGCATGGTTTAGGTAATGTTGATGAAATTTTTTCACGGGTCCGTGTTTTTTTACATGACATATTTTCAGGATAGCTTTGGGTAGAATAGCATAGTAGGATATGTTAGGTTAGGATGGGTTAGGTTAGAATAAGTTGTGTTAGAATTTCTTAGGTAATGTTTACCGAATTTTTTCACGGGCCCACCTAGCTTTAACGATGACATTGGTTAAGTTAAGTTAGGATAGGTAAGGTTAGAATAGGTTAAGTTAGGTTAGGTTAGGTTAGGATGGGATAGGTTAGGTCAGGATAGGTTGGTTAGCATGGGTTACGTAATGTTGACGATATTTTTTCACGGGTCAACGGTTTTTAATGTTTGACATATTATCAGGAAGGCTTCGGTTAGCATAGGATGGGTTAGTATATGCTATGTTATGATGGGTTGGGTTAGAATATGTTATGTTAGATTTTGTTGGGTAATGTTGACCGAATTTTCTCAAGGGTCCACCTAGCCTAACGATGACATTGGTTAAGTTAGGTTAGTATAGGATAGGTTAGAATAGGATAGGTTAAAATATGTTAGGTTAGGATAGGTTAGGTTAGCATAGGTTAGGTAATGTTGACGGAATTTTTTCACGAGCCCACGATTTTTATGTTTGACATATTATCATGATAGGTTCGGTTAGCATAGGTCAGGAAGAGATGGGTAGGAATGGTGGGTTAGGATAGCTTAGTTTAGAATACGTTGTGTTAGAATTTGAAAGGTAGTGTTGATGAAATTCTCTCACTGGTCCACGCTTTTTTTGTTTGATATATCAGGATAGGTTGGTTAGAGTAGATTAGGACATGTTAGGTTAGTATAGGTCAAGTTAGCATAGGTTAGGAAATGTTGATGGAATTTTTTCATTGGTTCACGGTTTTTTATGTTCGACACATTATCAGGATCGGTTCAGTTAGGATAGGTTAGGTTACAATATGATATGTTGAATTGGTAAGGTGATGTTGACCGAATTTTTTTCACGGGTTCACCTAGCGTAACGATCGCATTGTCCGTGGAATTTCCACGGGTCCTGCTAGTTATTTATATTCACACACTCGACATCGATCACCTCTGGTATATAGTATCACAGGGGGCAAAGCTCCCAGGCTCACACATTTTTTTCATCTTGAATTCGAATGAATTTATGCAAGACGCAAGGAGCTTTTATGATGTTTATTACTAAATCCTTGTTACAAGCCATTGGACGTTCAAACACTCGAAACTTGGATGTAAGCATGCCAAAAGTACATTCAACACTTTTCGCCCCCTACTAAGCCTAAAATTACAAATTCTTTTCCGTAACTTAACACTTTTTTTAGGATAAGGTATAATTAAGTATGGAAAAAGAGGAAATGTCTCGTCACCAATAAAATAGTAGGGGAATGGCTCTTTGGTCGTATCACCCGGCAATGGCGTAGCTTGTGGGGTTTCGCTTTGCAGATCGCGGCTTAGCAATTGATCTATACCGCTTACCTACGAAATACTGCACCATCACTATTTCTTCAGAAGTCCCCAACATCCGTAGCAGTAAACATGTCATCTGCATCAGCCACAGCCATTTGAACAACTTATTATGACCTTTAAAACTGAAATAAGTAGACCCCGTGTTGTTGAAGCACCGGACACGGACGTGTTTTCCATCGATGGAGCCGATGCAGTTGGGCAAATTCCACAACTCCATGTAGCGTTCACTAATACCCTTCTAAGTTACCTCTGTAGGTTCAGGCATAAATTTTGATTGTAAGCATGACCAGATGACTTCGCACGTTGATCGAATTATTTCACTCACATTTTATTTTCCTCTGTAGAGCTGCAAAGCCAGATCTTGAAAACTGCTCCCTGTTGTCAAGTATCTGAAACAATAAATAAATATTTGTATATAAATAAAAGATTTTAATTTTTAAATTTTAATTATAAATCAGCTGAGAGATGAATTAACTATCTAATATATATAACATCAAGTCTGTCTGTTGGTATGTTTGTTCCCTATGGAACTAAAACTGAAGGGGTAACCCGGCTACCTATAATAGTAATCCGGCAACGAAACTCATGATGATGCTCATTTGGAAAAAATTGTTCTGTTAATGATTGATGACCACTTTTGTCTATCTATGTGATCACCTGAAGTACACATAAGTCAGAATTAGATTTTTTACGAAAGATATGACCTTTTTTATCAAAAAAACTTGAAAATCATAAAGCAGTTTTCAGATATAATTATTCTTTAAATTTCACCGGATCACCAACGGCTATTTCTACTAATTAATCTATAAAAATTCTACATTAATAATAATACATTCGTTTATTACGATCACATTATTTAGGAATTAATTTCTTTGTTGTTTTGTGTGTTTCAGAGTCGAATTGCCGAGAAAGATGGAAGAACATCCGGTGCGCATTTGTGAGGTCTCTGCGACCACCTAAATCCGGATCGGGAATGAAAGAAAAAAAGAAGTACTACCTTGCTAATTACCTGTCATTCTTGTTACCTTACTTAAAAGGAAGTGCTACATCAGGTGATTTAAGTATACCGCCACAACAGGATAGCTATGAAGAGGACATTCCTCCATCGGTTCACAGCTCAGAACTTCAAAGTGAAAATGATGATCACAATTCTTCACATGCAACTTTCTTTGACAAGCCATCTGAACATGTTCCCAGTATTGAGTTGCATCCCGACGAACAAATACCTCCTCACCCACAAAAACCCACTAAAAAAAGGGCTAATCCCACAACTGGCGTCGATACTGCTTTTGTGGAATGGTTAAATACGAAAAAATGTTATTCACTTTCTATGGAAAGAGACACAGATTTATTGTTCTTTGAATCACTACTGCCTGATGTAAAGCAACTTGATAACAAACGTAAAAGACGTTTCAAAGCTGATGTGCTTCACCTGCTAAATAATGCTTTGGAAGAGTGCGAGAGACAAACATCAACACCATGAATATCATTATCAAGCAACACCGAGGATTGTTATAATAATTAGTTTTCCAACAACCCACCCATCAACCCTCACCAAACGAGACATAAAGGGCCTGGAAGTGCTACAGAAGATTCCACACAAGATACTTATGCCTTATCATCATAAGACTGGTGTGATGGTCATTTTTCACCAGTGTGTCATTAGATTTTCCTACTTTAATTATAGCGTTTTCAAAATTAATGCGTTTCTACTTACCTTAAAGTAATGAGCAATTTTTCTTCTGGCGAAATGGTCTGCATGAAGTGAGTGTCCTGCTTCTCCAGGTGACTTGATATGACTTAATATAAAAACTTAGAAGATTCTTGATTCATTCGATGAACTCCTTGAACTTACATGGATGCTGAGACAGCTCTTTTGTAACTACGGCTGAACTGCTTCATATTAATTAAATTATCTAGATGCACCCAATGTTTTCTCCTCCGCCGGATTTTCTTCAAAAACAAAAAGCTCACAATGCATTCATCCTCACTCGATGAAGAACTCATGATTAATGACTAAATTCCTCCTGCTACACTTTGCAGCTGGCTCATGTCTTATCGCTTCAGTATGAACCTCACTTATCTTAAACATAATTATCGTGTATCGTATGTTTCTGAGATAAATATCTTATTACTCTGGTGTGAAAGCCGCCGAAGATTTCCGCGATACCCAACTTTTCGAGACACACTTTGCGCTCAAAGTACAATATAATAAACGTAGCAGTGCTTGGTAAAAGAACCAATTCGAAGCACAATATTGTGATGGTAACATCAGACGAACAAATGTATTAATCCCCAAGTTTCAACATCAGATCACGAATTGCGCCGAGCATTGATTACAAACTGCGAGAAGACTGATCCTGTTTTTCCTCAACGAAGCATTCGGTCATCAGATATGTTTAGTAAATACGACTTTCATGATGAGCCCTAATTCAAAACTATGCAGAATTTTTCCCCCGACGACCAATGCGGAGAACCCAGCTTTCAAAGGTAGGTTGTGAGGAAGAATAGTAATATGAAGCCTTCTCTACGAAGCTGTGAAAAGTTTCATAGTTGCTTGTCATCAGCTCAAAGTGATTTGCAACAGTAAGGAACTGCATTTTCAGTCAACAATGCACCTTTAGCTTCTCGTGGCTTCCAAGCAAATACACACATTTGCAACTCCCTTGGCTGCCGAAAGGTTATCTTGAAAATGGGCCATGTAAATTATCAATACACATCCATTTTGTTTGCGTTGATAACACAACATCAACTTAGATATTGACCAAAAAACTTGGCAATATAGTTTTAAATTTTAAAACATTAACCACTTAATAACTTAAGTGGTTACTTATGGAAGTTAACAGTGAAAAGAAAGGCGGTGGAATTTAACACTTTTATGTTCGCGGGAGCACAGATCACCGCAGCATTTTAAATGGCGGCCAAGTCTGTTATCTGGTTAAGCAAACCTACTCACTTCACGCGAATATTTGCTTAAAATGCAGCTACTGCGTAGAAGTGGATATTTTCAAAGTCACTGCTTAGTGTTGGTGTAGCCAGCCGTTTGAAAGGATATCTGAATCACGGTGACCTGTACTGATCACGGCAGCGATTTTTTGCAGGGTATTTGCTTCAAAATATCATAATTTAACATGTGTGCTTCTAATTTCCACTTTGAAACGTTGCTGCTTATACTTTTACTAGGAGCTTGTGCAGAAAAGTTTCTGTGTTACATAGCAATGGATCAACATTCTATCAATTACTTTTAGGCCCGAATTGCATACCTTATTTGATCTTCAATTCCTTGTATGTGAACTTTTGCACTCACCTTAGCTGCAAAAATTTCCCGGTTCACGACACTTGTTTATAAAACGAAATATTCAATTCGATATCTCATCTCTTTGTGCACAGGCGTTTTCCCAATTTATTAGATGATAGAGCGTTAGCTATAGTTCGTTAACCTATGTAAAATGAGAGAGAGCCTTAATTAATCACTGTACTATCAGTTAGAGCGTTAATTAACCAGTACAAAATGAATTAGTGTTAATTAACCAGTGAGAATTGAGCTAGAGCGTTCATTAACCAGTGCACAATGAGTTAGAGCGTTAATCAACCAGTGCATAATGAATTGAAACGGTCAAGCCAGGGAACCGACTTGAAAAGGCCGTCAGCACATTAGGTAGATGGTTGAAATTAAAAAATCAACATTTTAATTGATATGCTCCTCTTTTACCCGAACATCAGCTAAATAGATTGCTTTGTTCCTTGTCGCAAAATGAGGTGAGTTAGGTTGAAAAAAATATTATTTCAATCACGTTTATTTTCTAAAATCAACAATGCGTTAAATCGTTAATAGCGATGTGCCAAATTTACAGGCCAAAGTCATTTTTCAAACAACTTACTCGCAAAACTAAGATTATTCAACGAAAGTAAATGTCTCTTGGTTAGGAAATAAAAATTTGAAACAACTCTAGTAATTTTGTGCCAAGCCACTTGACTTTAACTCTAATTCAAATGAACTGAATTAAAAAAATACTTGTGCATAATCGTGTTTAACGAATAATTGAACTGGATTGTGTGACATATTAAAATGCAATAATCCTACTATGCTGCAGACATTAATCTGCAGCATAGTTCTGCTAACAAAGAGTACTTGTTCTGTCGGAAAAAACTTCCAAAGTAATGCTGAATTGTAGAGCTCTGCTGTCACTTATGCCGGAATCCATTCGACGTGGGTACATTGAGGTTCATGGTGCAGCTGTTTCCATCAATACCACGACTTACTAGGCTTGGTGAAATAAAACAGACTCAGTTTTTGGCCGTAGCTGCCTCCACCGCCACCATCTTGAGCACCCAGGCCCATTGGCTGCTCACTGCCGACATCGTGGGGAACGAAATCTCCAGACCATTCGTCCCTTCTTGAATCTATAAGGCAATAAGATACGGAAGGATTAAGCAAACTTTTTTCTTGTTAGAGTATCTGAAGGTACATAGTTTTCAAGTCTTAACCTGAGAAACTTGGTTGAATATCAGTGCTGAGTCACAGTAACCATGGTTTTACTTCAGAAAGGCTTCGCTCTTCTATCAAGGAAACAAGGACTAAGTTTGTGTGGGAAGGAAAATTGAATTCTCCACTGATCAATGTCGTACTGTAGAATTCGGATGATGTGTGACAAAATAAATTCTCACCTTTGATCACTATATGTTCACTCCTGTGTCAGTAAAAGGTTTGCCTGCTTAATTCTGATCATCTTCGCACAGTTGCATCGTGTACAGTCAAATGCATAACGCTAAAATTAACAAGCATTTTCTTAAGTATTGTGTCAGACTTATTGGCTACGCCATCGTTCAAAAGCTTTTTCCCTCCTGTTTACAAACACAAAAAATACGGCATAGAAATTAAAAATGAAATCTCTTCAACAGAATAGCAAACAATTAAAATATTGGCCCTGTTGATGGGCATTATACTGCTAAAAAATACGAAAAAAAGTATCAGTTAACTTGCTTTTTTCATTTGCAGTTGATCGCAACATTGATCTACACATGTTTTACTAGTCAAGGTTGGTTACTTAAACATAGTCTTCCATTGAGAAATGGCTCGTTATTGAAATTCGCCGTTAATGACCATATTTGAAATGGCACTGTATGTAAATATTGAATTTGGTTGCAACCGCTTTTTTCTACAAAATGTGAAATTTAACTGTTCACGCTTTCGTTTTCATTTTAATCAAGCATGACAGTGTTGTGTATTTGAAAAAAATTATTCGATCAAGTGAACCTATTTAGTACTTATGTAACCTCGAAAAATCCCTAATCGTAACAACGCCCTGATAATGTTCTGGAAAGTAAAACAGTCTCTGTATTAATTTTCAAAGCCTATAAATAACACTAAATTCCTTTCTGTACGATGCGTGTTTGCGCAACCTGATGCAGCAGTCTTCGATCTGTATACCATACGTTAAAGAATTGCTTTTTCCCTTCATCCTACCTGCAAATGCTGCTGAGCGCTGTCGCCGAGCATGGTGACGGCCGAGGTGCTGGTGCTCTTCACAGACCCGAGGGTGAGCAGGTCGTCTTCAGGCCAGTTCAGCACAATGCCGTACACCGTCGCTCCCGAGCTCGTGAACCTGCGTCATGACAAACACGTCGTGCATACTTTGTGGGAAATAAATTGCAAAATGATGATTAAATACTTCTAATTTTGCTAAATGGGTTTGAGAATTTGGTGACGGAAAAAGGTCGGAGTGTTTTGCACTTTGTGGAGTCTAGAGACAACAAAGCATTTGACAACAATCGTGACCCAGGTACGAGCAGTTCAATTTTTTCACTCATCAAGCCTGTTGTATATGAAAAACATCAATTTAATTACTCGTGGGAGTAGTCTGGGAAAGGTTGGGAATTTATTTTAACAATTTTGTGCATTAAAGCTTTAGAAATTGCTCATTGTGCTTTTTCCTTTCGATTGATCAAAAACATTACTGCTTCCCCCTTTTTTTGACAATTTGTTGGATTTCTTCTAGAACAAGGCTGTCCACAACTCATAACATCAGATGCGTTTCGCAGCATGTGCTCCTGAGTAATCACTTGCTTCCTTGAGCAATAATGCAAACATAAGAGCTTCACTTGCACTGTGTTATCATTCTGCAGACAGCCAAAGCACAGACGCACAAAGTGATTTTGAAAAGTGAAACGATAAACACTGAAATGCTCCAGCAGCCGTAACTACTCGAAATTACATTATTATGAATGAATTTTCTCTTGGTTAATGTATATCTTATAAAGCTAAAGAAGGTTGCTGCCACCAGAGACGTTCGTCTCAAATTTTAAGAGTATGAATTTAAAGAAATATTGCCAGCTGGATACATTAGAAAACAGCAACTTTGGTAGCGCTGACCGAGTACGTGTTCTAGGCGCGTGTTCATGCGAGCTGAGGGTAATAAAACACACCAAAAAAAAGATACTCATTAACTTTACTGCTGGGTGAGGCAAGTACGGAAGAGGGGAGAGAGCACGTGCGTAGCACCTGACATACAACTCGGTACAATCTCACCAAAGACAGCGACTTTAGCAACACTTTAGGTCATTTCCTACCCACTGCTTGACTCACGATCGACCACTAACCAAATGTTGAAACCAGATCCCTAGAATCTTAGCCTTAGACAACTATCCAGGAAGTCAAGCTCTAATAACGGTAGTCTCGCTAATGTGAGATCTATCGTCTCACTTCAATACTTGAGAACTGAACGAGTCTCTAACTCAAGTCTGCCTTCCCACCCTCTCGAATCCGTCCTCTCTGCCTCTCGACTCGAACCAAAGTGACTTCCTAGCCCTAATGTTCTCGTAGGAGACTAAAAAAGAGGCACGACCCAGGAAGGAGGGGGGCGAGTAAGGGATGGAGTAACCTTGAGCGGTCGCTGAGTCTTTCTCGATGCCGAGTATAATCAAAAGGGTTAAAAAGGGACCAGTTTTGGTTCACCCTTCAATAACTTTATGATCGGCGATCCTGGCTCTTGTTTTTTTTTTTGAGGAGGCTTCCGTCTCCTGTCTGAAGCTGAGGAACGAGAGTGCGGTTCTTTCTTTATTACCTCGTCATAAAATTCTGTCCATTATCTGGCCCTCGCTCATGCACGTATGCCCAGCCCAAAACTAATGTTTTCTATGTGCACTCGACACACCTAATTTATATTAAATACACCCAATTTAGCCTCTTGCCTGCTTGAGACAGAGCCAGAATGAAATGCCTTTCATTCAATCAATAGGTATAAGCATTTTCTTTTTCCAACTGTTAGGAAACAAATGAGCCAACGACCCAGACCTATACAGGGTGTCCACAAAAAATATTTCCACAGACCGATGTACGTATCTATGATACCGGAACAATACAACAGTTTAATTCTGATATATGGTTTCTGTATCATATACATGCATACTTCGGTCAGTGGATTATTTTTTTTGTGGACACACTGTATAGAGAACACGTTGTCGAACTGTGGATTTCCTCAATAAAGAAAATGAGAGTTAGCTCACCAAACGCCGGGCGTGAAGGTGCCATTCTGCACGCTCCAGCTGTATAGTTTACCTCAATAAAGAAGATGAGAGTGAGCTCACCAGACGCCGGGCGTGAAGGTGTCATTCTGCACGCTCCAGGGGGTGGACGCGTAGATGGCCTCGCCGTTGATGGAGAGCCACTCCCCCATCTGCCTCAGGCGCTCCTCCATCAGGGCAGGGATCATGCCGTCGTGCGTGGGGCCAACATTCACCAGCAGGTTCCCTAGCAACAAAAAAATGTTGAAATTTTTCCTTTTACGGATTAAAATATTTGTATCCTTATGTTTTTTTCTATTTTCTAATAATGCAAAAAATTGCTTGCTTCAAGAACGTCGGTTAAAACACACAGGAAAAGAGTCAGACCCGTACTGTCGCTCTCTAGGTTCTATGACAATTCCATACAAAAATTTACATACCAACACTATCTGGTTTTCCATTCATGAATTACGAAGCCGGTACAAAGTACAAACCAAGCTCATCAGTAATAAGTAGCTTCATCGTATTTTTTTTATCAGAGTCAATAGTTAAACATTTATTACCAGCCGCAGCATAAGGTTTGCAGTTCTAGAAGTAGTCACAGTGCATTGAAAAATTCATTGTTTCTCATGCATTCTTTATTCTCATGCATTTGAAAACATCGGCACATGGGCTTGAAAGTAACACTGTTATGAAGAAATTATGCTGTTCAAAGGTTTCCAAATTGATACAAAATATAACTCATAAAATAAAAAGGAAAGACTCAGGGCCATCGAAAATTTAAAAAAATGTCGGATGTTAAAAGAAAGCATTCGACTGTGTGGACCACAACGTATTGCTCTCGAAACTAAACTGTTATGGCATACGAGGGGTTGCTCATGATTGGTTTAGATCATACCTAGCAAATCGGAAGCAATACGTTGTCATTGACGACGCAAAATCAGACCCACAGACAATTAGCCATGGAGTTCCACAAGGATCTGTTCTTGGGCCTCTCCTATTTCTGATTTTTATCAATGACATTATTAAATCTACATCATTTTTCAAATTCACACTTTTTGCCGATGACAGTACGCTTTCTGCGGTCCTTCCGAACCAAAATCCCGCTGTGATTGCGGAAAGTATAAATAATGAACTTCATAAGGTTTCCTTGTGTCTAAAAGCTAATAAAATAAGCCTTAATATCGATAAAACAAAATATATTACATTCTCATATAAGAAAAATATATCTCTCCCACGCATTAAAATTGGCGATGGTGAAATCGAAGAAACCAACCCATCGCCAGAAACCAACTCAACTTGGCATCATAATAGATAAACATCTGACCTTCAGAGAGCACATCGCTCAAATTAGTTCTAAATTATCAAAACCCATCGGAATCCTAAATAAAGTTAAAAATTTCCTGCCTGAAACAGCTTTACAAATGCTCTACCAAACGCTCATTTCACCATACTTGCAATACGGAATAGAAGCATGGTACGGAACTGACAAAAATAAAACCA